>OY743225.1:105521543-105764028 GCA_963555765.1 Orthonevra nobilis | reverse complement strand
ATATCGAGAAAAAAGATAGAGGCAAAAATCGCCTTTTTTCATACTTTTTTGTGGACTATAGCCCACGATTTCAAAATGCACTTTTTTGCTGATCTTGAGTTTTATTTAAACGGAGCTGTAGATCCTCACAAAGGCTTCAAACTGAGCACATATATAGTGAATTTTAGAAAAACAACCTTTATTTGAAGGAAATATCGAGAAAAAAGATAGAGGCAAAAATCGCCTTTTTTCATACTTTTTTTGTGGACTATAGCCCACGATTTCAAAATGCACTTTTTTGCTGATCTTGAGTTTAATTTAAACTGAGCTATTTTTCTTTAAAAAGGCTTCAAACTGAGCACATATATAGTGAATTTTAGAAAAACAACCTTTATTTGAAGGAAATATCGAGAAAAAAGATAGAGGCAAAAATCGCCTTTTTTCATACTTTTTTGTGGACTATAGCCCACGATTTCAAAATGCACTTTTTTGCTGATCTTGAGTTTTATTTAAACGGAGCTGTAGATCCTCACAAAGGCTTCAAACTGAGCACATATATAGTGAATTTTAGAAAAACAACCTTTATTTGAAGGAAATATCGAGAAAAAAGATAGAGGCAAAAATCGCCTTTTTTCATACTTTTTTGTGGACTATAGCCCACGATTTCAAAATGCACTTTTTTGCTGATCTTGAGTTTAATTTAAACTGAGCTATTTTTCTTTAAAAAGGCTTCAAACTGAGCACATATATAGTGAATTTTAGAAAAACAACCTTTATTTGAAGGAAATATCGAGAAAAAAGATAGAGGCAAAAATCGCCTTTTTTCATACTTTTTTGTGGACTATAGCCCACGATTTCAAAATGCACTTTTTTGCTGATCTTGAGTTTAATTTAAACTGAGCTATTTTTCTTTAAAAAGGCTTCAAACTGAGCACATATATAGTGAATTTTAGAAAAACAACCTTTATTTGAAGGAAATATCGAGAAAAAAGATAGAGGCAAAAATCGCCTTTTTTCATACTTTTTTGTGGACTATAGCCCACGATTTCAAAATGCACTTTTTTGCTGATCTTGAGTTTTATTTAAACGGAGCTGTAGATCCTCACAAAGGCTTCAAACTGAGCACATATATAGTGAATTTTAGAAAAACAACCTTTATTTGAAGGAAATATCGAGAAAAAAGATAGAGGCAAAAATCGCCTTTTTTCATACTTTTTTGTGGACTATAGCCCACGATATCAAAATGCACTTTTTTGCTGATCTTGAGTTTTATTTAAACTGAGCTATTTTTCTTTAAAAAGGCTTCAAACTGAGCACATATATAGTGAATTTTAGAAAAACAACCTTTATTTGAAGGAAATATCGAGAAAAAAGATAGAGGCAAAAATCGCCTTTTTTCATACTTTTTTGTGGACTATAGCCCACGATTTCAAAATGCACTTTTTTGCTGATCTTGAGTTTTATTTAAACGGAGCTGTAGATCCTCACAAAGGCTTCAAACTGAGCACATATATAGTGAATTTTAGAAAAACAACCTTTATTTGAAGGAAATATCGAGAAAAAAGATAGAGGCAAAAATCGCCTTTTTTCATACTTTTTTGTGGACTATAGCCCACGATTTCAAAATGCACTTTTTTGCTGATCTTGAGTTTAATTTAAACTGAGCTATTTTTCTTTAAAAAGGCTTCAAACTGAGCACATATATAGTGAATTTTAGAAAAACAACCTTTATTTGAAGGAAATATCGAGAAAAAAGATAGAGGCAAAAATCGCCTTTTTTCATACTTTTTTGTGGACTATAGCCCACGATTTCAAAATGCACTTTTTTGCTGATCTTGAGTTTAATTTAAACTGAGCTATTTTTCTTTAAAAAGGCTTCAAACTGAGCACATATATAGTGAATTTTAGAAAAACAACCTTTATTTGAAGGAAATATCGAGAAAAAAGATAGAGGCAAAAATCGCCTTTTTTCATACTTTTTTGTGGACTATAGCCCACGATATCAAAATGCACTTTTTTGCTGATCTTGAGTTTTATTTAAACGAAGCTATTTTTCTTTAAAAAGGCTTCAAACTGAGCACATATATAGTGAATTTTAGAAAAACAACCTTTATTTGAAGGAAATATCGAGAAAAAAGATAGAGGCAAAAATCGCCTTTTTTCATACTTTTTTGTGGACTATAGCCCACGATTTCAAAATGCACTTTTTTGCTGATCTTGAGTTTTGTTTAAACGGAGCTGTAGATCCTTACAAAGGCTTCAAACTGAGCACATATATAGTGAATTTTAGAAAAACAACCTTTATTTGAAGGAAATATCGAGAAAAAAGATAGAGGCAAAAATCGCCTTTTTTCATACTTTTTTGTGGACTATAGCCCACGATATCAAAATGCACTTTTTTGCTGATCTTGAGTTTTATTTAAACGGAGCTATTTTTCTTTAAAAAGGCTTCAAACTGAGCACATATATAGTGAATTTTAGAAAAACAACCTTTATTTGAAGGAAATATCGAGAAAAAAGTTAGAGGCAAAAATCGCCTTTTTTCATACTTTTTTGTGGACTATAGCCCACGATTTCAAAATGCACTTTTTTGCTGATCTTGAGTTTAATTTAAACTGAGCTATTTTTCTTTAAAAAGGCTTCAAACTGAGCACATATATAGTGAATTTTAGAAAAACAACCTTTATTTGAAGGAAATATCGAGAAAAAAGATAGAGGCAAAAATCGCCTTTTTTCATACTTTTTTGTGGACTATAGCCCACGATTTCAAAATGCACTTTTTTGCTGATCTTGAGTTTTATTTAAACGGAGCTATTTTTCTTTAAAAAGGCTTCAAACTGAGCACATATATAGTGAATTTTAGAAAAACAACCTTTATTTGAAGGAAATATCGAGAAAAAAGATAGAGGCAAAAATCGCCTTTTTTCATACTTTTTTGTGGACTATAGCCCACGATTTCAAAATGCACTTTTTTGCTGATCTTGAGTTTAATTTAAACTGAGCTATTTTTCTTTAAAAAGGCTTCAAACTGAGCACATATATAGTGAATTTTAGAAAAACAACCTTTATTTGAAGGAAATATCGAGAAAAAAGATAGAGGCAAAAATCGCCTTTTTTCATACTTTTTTGTGGACTATAGCCCACGATTTCAAAATGCACTTTTTTGCTGATCTTGAGTTTTATTTAAACTGAGCTATTTTTCTTTAAAAAGGCTTCAAACTGAGCACATATATAGTGAATTTTAGAAAAACAACCTTTATTTGAAGGAAATATCGAGAAAAAAGATAGAGGCAAAAATCGCCTTTTTTCATACTTTTTTGTGGACTATAGCCCACGATTTCAAAATGCACTTTTTTGCTGGTCTTGAGTTTTATTTAAACTGAGCTATTTTTCTTTAAAAAGGCTTCAAACTGAGCACATATATAGTGAATTTTAGAAAAACAACCTTTATTTGAAAGAAATATCGAGAAAAACGATAGAGGCAAAAATCGCCTTTTTTCATACTTTTTTGTGGACTATAGCCCACGATTTCAAAATGCACTTTTTTGCTGGTCTTGAGTTTTATTTAAACTGAGCTATTTTTCTTTAAAAAGGCTTCAAACTGAGCACATATATAGTGAATTTTAGAAAAACAACCTTTATTTGAAGGAAATATCGAGAAAAAAGTTAGAGGCAAAAATCGCCTTTTTTCATACTTTTTTGTGGACTATAGCCCACGATTTCAAAATGCACTTTTTTGCTGATCTTGAGTTTTATTTAAACTGAGCTATTTTTCTCTAAAAAGGCTTCAAACTGAGCACATATATAGTGAATTTTAGAAAAACAACCTTTATTTGAAGGAAATATCGAGAAAAAAGATAGAGGCAAAAATCGCCTTTTTTCATACTTTTTTGTGGACTATAGCCCACGATTTCAAAATGCACTTTTTTGCTGATCTTGAGTTTTATTTAAACGGAGCTGTAGATCCTTACAAAGGCTTCAAACTGAGCACATATATAGTGAATTTTAGAAAAACAACCTTTATTTGAAAGAAATTTCGAGAAAAAAGATAGAGGCAAAAATCGCCTTTTTTCATACTTTTTTGTGGACTATAGCCCACGATTTCAAAATGCACTTTTTTGCTGATCTTGAGTTTTATTTAAACGGAGCTATTTTTCTTTAAAAAGGCTTCAAACTGAGCACATATATAGTGAATTTTAGAAAAACAACCTTTATTTGAAGGAAATATCGAGAAAAAAGATAGAGGCAAAAATCGCCTTTTTTCATACTTTTTTGTGGACTATAGCCCACGATTTCAAAATGCACTTTTTTGCTGATCTTGAGTTTAATTTAAACTGAGCTATTTTTCTTTAAAAAGGCTTCAAACTGAGCACATATATAGTGAATTTTAGAAAAACAACCTTTATTTGAAGGAAATATCGAGAAAAAAGATAGAGGCAAAAATCGCCTTTTTTCATACTTTTTTGTGGACTATAGCCCACGATTTCAAAATGCACTTTTTTGCTGATCTTGAGTTTAATTTAAACTGAGCTATTTTTCTTTAAAAAGGCTTCAAACTGAGCACATATATAGTGAATTTTAGAAAAACAACCTTTATTTGAAGGAAATATCGAGAAAATAGATGGAGGCAAAAATCTCCTTTTTTCATACTTTTTTGTGGACTATAGCCCACGATTTCAAAATGCACTTTTTTGCTGATCTTGAGTTTTATTTAAACGGAGCTATTTTTCTTTAAAAAGGCTTCAAACTGAGCACATATATAGTGAATTTTAGAAAAACAACCTTTATTTGAAGGAAATATCGAGAAAAAAGATAGAGGCAAAAATCGCCTTTTTTCATACTTTTTTGTGGACTATAGCCCACGATTTCAAAATGCACTTTTTTGCTGATCTTGAGTTTAATTTAAACTGAGCTATTTTTCTTTAAAAAGGCTTCAAACTGAGCACATATATAGTGAATTTTAGAAAAACAACCTTTATTTGAAGGAAATATCGAGAAAATAGATGGAGGCAAAAATCTCCTTTTTTCATACTTTTTTGTGGACTATAGCCCACGATTTCAAAATGCACTTTTTTGCTGATCTTGAGTTTAATTTAAACTGAGCTATTTTTCTTTAAAAAGGCTTCAAACTGAGCACATATATAGTGAATTTTAGAAAAACAACCTTTATTTGAAGGAAATATCGAGAAAAAAGATAGAGGCAAAAATCGCCTTTTTTCATACTTTTTTGTGGACTATAGCCCACGATTTCAAAATGCACTTTTTTGCTGATCTTGAGTTTAATTTAAACTGAGCTATTTTTCTTTAAAAAGGCTTCAAACTGAGCACATATATAGTGAATTTTAGAAAAACAACCTTTATTTGAAGGAAATATCGAGAAAATAGATGGAGGCAAAAATCTCCTTTTTTCATACTTTTTTGTGGACTATAGCCCACGATTTCAAAATGCACTTTTTTGCTGATCTTGAGTTTAATTTAAACTGAGCTATTTTTCTTTAAAAAGGCTTCAAACTGAGCACATATATAGTGAATTTTAGAAAAACAACCTTTATTTGAAGGAAATATCGAGAAAATAGATGGAGGCAAAAATCTCCTTTTTTCATACTTTTTTGTGGACTATAGCCCACGATTTCAAAATGCACTTTTTTGCTGATCTTGAGTTTTATTTAAACGGAGCTGTAGATCCTTACAAAGGCTTCAAACTGAGCACATATATAGTGAATTTTAGAAAAACAACCTTTATTTGAAGGAAATATCGAGAAAAAAGATAGAGGCAAAAATCGCCTTTTTTCATACTTTTTTGTGGACTATAGCCCACGATTTCAAAATGCACTTTTTTGCTGATCTTGAGTTTAATTTAAACTGAGCTATTTTTCTTTAAAAAGGCTTCAAACTGAGCACATATATAGTGAATTTTAGAAAAACAACCTTTATTTGAAGGAAATATCGAGAAAAAAGATAGAGGCAAAAATCGCCTTTTTTCATACTTTTTTGTGGACTATAGCCCACGATTTCAAAATGCACTTTTTTGCTGATCTTGAGTTTAATTTAAACTGAGCTATTTTTCTTTAAAAAGGCTTCAAACTGAGCACATATATAGTGAATTTTAGAAAAACAACCTTTATTTGAAGGAAATATCGAGAAAAAAGATAGAGGCAAAAATCGCCTTTTTTCATACTTTTTTGTGGACTATAGCCCACGATTTCAAAATGCACTTTTTTGCTGATCTTGAGTTTTATTTAAACGGAGCTGTAGATCCTTACAAAGGCTTCAAACTGAGCACATATATAGTGAATTTTAGAAAAACAACCTTTATTTGAAGGAAATATCGAGAAAAAAGATAGAGGCAAAAATCGCCTTTTTTCATACTTTTTTGTGGACTATAGCCCACGATTTCAAAATGCACTTTTTTGCTGATCTTGAGTTTTATTTAAACGGAGCTATTTTTCTTTAAAAAGGCTTCAAACTGAGCACATATATAGTGAATTTTAGAAAAACAACCTTTATTTGAAGGAAATATCGAGAAAAAAGATAGAGGCAAAAATCGCCTTTTTTCATACTTTTTTGTGGACTATAGCCCACGATTTCAAAATGCACTTTTTTGCTGATCTTGAGTTTTATTTAAACTGAGCTGTAGATCCTTACAAAGGCTTCAAACTGAGCACATATATAGTGAATTTTAGAAAAACAACCTTTATTTGAAGGAAATATCGAGAAAAAAGATAGAGGCAAAAATCGCCTTTTTTCATACTTTTTTGTGGACTATAGCCCACGATTTCAAAATGCACTTTTTTGCTGATCTTGAGTTTTATTTAAATGGAGCTGTAGATCCTTACAAAGGCTTCAAACTGAGCACATATATAGTGAATTTTAGAAAAACAACCTTTATTTGAAGGAAATATCGAGAAAAAAGATAGAGGCAAAAATCGCCTTTTTTCATACTTTTTTGTGGACTATAGCCCACGATTTCAAAATGCACTTTTTTGCTGATCTTGAGTTTAATTTAAACTGAGCTATTTTTCTTTAAAAAGGCTTCAAACTGAGCACATATATAGTGAATTTTAGAAAAACAACCTTTATTTGAAGGAAATATCGAGAAAAAAGATAGAGGCAAAAATCGCCTTTTTTCATACTTTTTTGTGGACTATAGCCCACGATTTCAAAATGCACTTTTTTGCTGATCTTGAGTTTTATTTAAACGGAGCTGTAGATCCTTACAAAGGCTTCAAACTGAGCACATATATAGTGAATTTTAGAAAAACAACCTTTATTTGAAGGAAATATCGAGAAAAAAGATAGAGGCAAAAATCGCCTTTTTTCATACTTTTTTGTGGACTATAGCCCACGATTTCAAAATGCACTTTTTTGCTGATCTTGAGTTTTATTTAAACGGAGCTGTAGATCCTTACAAAGGCTTCAAACTGAGCACATATATAGTGAATTTTAGAAAAACAACCTTTATTTGAAGGAAATATCGAGAAAAAAGATAGAGGCAAAAATCGCCTTTTTTCATACTTTTTTGTGGACTATAGCCCACGATTTCAAAATGCACTTTTTTGCTGATCTTGAGTTTAATTTAAACTGAGCTATTTTTCTTTAAAAAGGCTTCAAACTGAGCACATATATAGTGAATTTTAGAAAAACAACCTTTATTTGAAGGAAATATCGAGAAAATAGATGGAGGCAAAAATCTCCTTTTTTCATACTTTTTTGTGGACTATAGCCCACGATTTCAAAATGCACTTTTTTGCTGATCTTGAGTTTTATTTAAACGGAGCTGTAGATCCTTACAAAGGCTTCAAACTGAGCACATATATAGTGAATTTTAGAAAAACAACCTTTATTTGAAGGAAATATCGAGAAAAAAGATAGAGGCAAAAATCGCCTTTTTTCATACTTTTTTGTGGACTATAGCCCACGATTTCAAAATGCACTTTTTTGCTGATCTTGAGTTTTATTTAAACGGAGCTGTAGATCCTTACAAAGGCTTCAAACTGAGCACATATATAGTGAATTTTAGAAAAACAACCTTTATTTGAAGGAAATATCGAGAAAAAAGATAGAGGCAAAAATCGCCTTTTTTCATACTTTTTTGTGGACTATAGCCCACGATTTCAAAATGCACTTTTTTGCTGATCTTGAGTTTTATTTAAACGGAGCTGTAGATCCTTACAAAGGCTTCAAACTGAGCACATATATAGTGAATTTTAGAAAAACAACCTTTATTTGAAGGAAATATCGAGAAAAAAGATAGAGGCAAAAATCGCCTTTTTTCATACTTTTTTGTGGACTATAGCCCACGATTTCAAAATGCACTTTTTTGCTGATCTTGAGTTTAATTTAAACTGAGCTATTTTTCTTTAAAAAGGCTTCAAACTGAGCACATATATAGTGAATTTTAGAAAAACAACCTTTATTTGAAGGAAATATCGAGAAAAAAGATAGAGGCAAAAATCGCCTTTTTTCATACTTTTTTGTGGACTATAGCCTACGATATCAAAATGCACTTTTTTGCTGATCTTGAGTTTTATTTAAACGGAGCTATTTTTCTTTAAAAAGGCTTCAAACTGAGCACATATATAGTGAATTTTAGAAAAACAAACTTTATTTGAAGGAAATATCGAGAAAAAAGATAGAGGCAAAAATCGCCTTTTTTCATACTTTTTTGTGGACTATAGCCCACGATTTCAAAATGCACTTTTTTGCTGATCTTGAGTTTAATTTAAACTGAGCTATTTTTCTTTAAAAAGGCTTCAAACTGAGCACATATATAGTGAATTTTAGAAAAACAACCTTTATTTGAAGGAAATATCGAGAAAAAAGATAGAGGCAAAAATCGCCTTTTTTCATACTTTTTTGTGGACTATAGCCCACGATTTCAAAATGCACTTTTTTGCTGATCTTGAGTTTAATTTAAACTGAGCTATTTTTCTTTAAAAAGGCTTCAAACTGAGCACATATATAGTGAATTTTAGAAAAACAACCTTTATTTGAAGGAAATATCGAGAAAAAAGATAGAGGCAAAAATCGCCTTTTTTCATACTTTTTTGTGGACTATAGCCCACGATTTCAAAATGCACTTTTTTGCTGATCTTGAGTTTAATTTAAACTGAGCTATTTTTCTTTAAAAAGGCTTCAAACTGAGCACATATATAGTGAATTTTAGAAAAACAACCTTTATTTGAAGGAAATATCGAGAAAAAAGATAGAGGCAAAAATCGCCTTTTTTCATACTTTTTTGTGGACTATAGCCCACGATTTCAAAATGCACTTTTTTGCTGATCTTGAGTTTAATTTAAACTGAGCTATTTTTCTTTAAAAAGGCTTCAAACTGAGCACATATATAGTGAATTTTAGAAAAACAACCTTTATTTGAAGGAAATATCGAGAAAAAAGATAGAGGCAAAAATCGCCTTTTTTCATACTTTTTTGTGGACTATAGCCCACGATTTCAAAATGCACTTTTTTGCTGATCTTGAGTTTTATTTAAACGGAGCTGTAGATCCTTACAAAGGCTTCAAACTGAGCACATATATAGTGAATTTTAGAAAAACAACCTTTATTTGAAGGAAATATCGAGAAAAAAGATAGAGGCAAAAATCGCCTTTTTTCATACTTTTTTGTGGACTATAGCCCACGATTTCAAAATGCACTTTTTTGCTGATCTTGAGTTTTATTTAAACGGAGCTGTAGATCCTTACAAAGGCTTCAAACTGAGCACATATATAGTGAATTTTAGAAAAACAACCTTTATTTGAAGGAAATATCGAGAAAAAAGATAGAGGCAAAAATCGCCTTTTTTCATACTTTTTTGTGGACTATAGCCCACGATTTCAAAATGCACTTTTTTGCTGATCTTGAGTTTAATTTAAACTGAGCTATTTTTCTTTAAAAAGGCTTCAAACTGAGCACATATATAGTGAATTTTAGAAAAACAACCTTTATTTGAAGGAAATATCGAGAAAAAAGATAGAGGCAAAAATCGCCTTTTTTCATACTTTTTTGTGGACTATAGCCCACGATTTCAAAATGCACTTTTTTGCTGATCTTGAGTTTAATTTAAACTGAGCTATTTTTCTTTAAAAAGGCTTCAAACTGAGCACATATATAGTGAATTTTAGAAAAACAACCTTTATTTGAAGGAAATATCGAGAAAAAAGATAGAGGCAAAAATCGCCTTTTTTCATACTTTTTTGTGGACTATAGCCCACGATTTCAAAATGCACTTTTTTGCTGATCTTGAGTTTTATTTAAACGGAGCTATTTTTCTTTAAAAAGGCTTCAAACTGAGCACATATATAGTGAATTTTAGAAAAACAAACTTTATTTGAAGGAAATATCGAGAAAAAAGATAGAGGCAAAAATCGCCTTTTTTCATACTTTTTTGTGGACTATAGCCCACGATTTCAAAATGCACTTTTTTGCTGATCTTGAGTTTAATTTAAACTGAGCTATTTTTCTTTAAAAAGGCTTCAAACTGAGCACATATATAGTGAATTTTAGAAAAACAACCTTTATTTGAAGGAAATATCGAGAAAAAAGATAGAGGCAAAAATCGCCTTTTTTCATACTTTTTTGTGGACTATAGCCCACGATTTCAAAATGCACTTTTTTGCTGATCTTGAGTTTAATTTAAACTGAGCTATTTTTCTTTAAAAAGGCTTCAAACTGAGCACATATATAGTGAATTTTAGAAAAACAACCTTTATTTGAAGGAAATATCGAGAAAAAAGATAGAGGCAAAAATCGCCTTTTTTCATACTTTTTTGTGGACTATAGCCCACGATTTCAAAATGCACTTTTTTGCTGATCTTGAGTTTAATTTAAACTGAGCTATTTTTCTTTAAAAAGGCTTCAAACTGAGCACATATATAGTGAATTTAAGAAAAACAACCTTTATTTGAAGGAAATATCGAGAAAAAAGATAGAGGCAAAAATCGCCTTTTTTCATACTTTTTTGTGGACTATAGCCCACGATTTCAAAATGCACTTTTTTGCTGATCTTGAGTTTAATTTAAACTGAGCTATTTTTCTTTAAAAAGGCTTCAAACTGAGCACATATATAGTGAATTTTAGAAAAACAACCTTTATTTGAAGGAAATATCGAGAAAAAAGATAGAGGCAAAAATCGCCTTTTTTCATACTTTTTTGTGGACTATAGCCCACGATTTCAAAATGCACTTTTTTGCTGATCTTGAGTTTTATTTAAACGGAGCTGTAGATCCTTACAAAGGCTTCAAACTGAGCACATATATAGTGAATTTTAGAAAAACAACCTTTATTTGAAGGAAATATCGAGAAAAAAGATAGAGGCAAAAATCGCCTTTTTTCATACTTTTTTGTGGACTATAGCCCACGATTTCAAAATGCACTTTTTTGCTGATCTTGAGTTTAATTTAAACTGAGCTATTTTTCTTTAAAAAGGCTTCAAACTGAGCACATATATAGTGAATTTTAGAAAAACAACCTTTATTTGACGGAAATATCGAGAAAAAAGATAGAGGCAAAAATCGCCTTTTTTCATACTTTTTTGTGGACTATAGCCCACGATTTCAAAATGCACTTTTTTGCTGATCTTGAGTTTAATTTAAACTGAGCTATTTTTCTTTAAAAAGGCTTCAAACTGAGCACATATATAGTGAATTTTAGAAAAACAACCTTTATTTGAAGGAAATATCGAGAAAAAAGATAGAGGCAAAAATCGCCTTTTTTCATACTTTTTTGTGGACTATAGCCCACGATTTCAAAATGCACTTTTTTGCTGATCTTGAGTTTTATTTAAACGGAGCTGTAGATCCTTACAAAGGCTTCAAACTGAGCACATATATAGTGAATTTTAGAAAAACAACCTTTATTTGAAGGAAATATCGAGAAAAAAGATAGAGGCAAAAATCGCCTTTTTTCATACTTTTTTGTGGACTATAGCCCACGATTTCAAAATGCACTTTTTTGCTGATCTTGAGTTTAATTTAAACTGAGCTATTTTTCTTTAAAAAGGCTTCAAACTGAGCACATATATAGTGAATTTTAGAAAAACAACCTTTATTTGAAGGAAATATCGAGAAAAAAGATAGAGGCAAAAATCGCCTTTTTTCATACTTTTTTGTGGACTATAGCCCACGATTTCAAAATGCACTTTTTTGCTGATCTTGAGTTTAATTTAAACTGAGCTATTTTTCTTTAAAAAGGCTTCAAACTGAGCACATATATAGTGAATTTTAGAAAAACAACCTTTATTTGAAGGAAATATCGAGAAAAAAGATAGAGGCAAAAATCGCCTTTTTTCATACTTTTTTGTGGACTATAGCCCACGATTTCAAAATGCACTTTTTTGCTGATCTTGAGTTTAATTTAAACTGAGCTATTTTTCTTTAAAAAGGCTTCAAACTGAGCACATATATAGTGAATTTTAGAAAAACAACCTTTATTTGAAGGAAATATCGAGAAAAAAGATAGAGGCAAAAATCGCCTTTTTTCATACTTTTTTGTGGACTATAGCCCACGATTTCAAAATGCACTTTTTTGCTGATCTTGAGTTTTATTTAAACGGAGCTGTAGATCCTCACAAAGGCTTCAAACTGAGCACATATATAGTGAATTTTAGAAAAACAACCTTTATTTGAAGGAAATATCGAGAAAAAAGATAGAGGCAAAAATCGCCTTTTTTCATACTTTTTTGTGGACTATAGCCCACGATTTCAAAATGCACTTTTTTGCTGATCTTGAGTTTTATTTAAACGGAGCTGTAGATCCTTACAAAGGCTTCAAACTGAGCACATATATAGTGAATTTTAGAAAAACAACCTTTATTTGAAGGAAATATCGAGAAAAAAGATAGAGGCAAAAATCGCCTTTTTTCATACTTTTTTGTGGACTATAGCCCACGATTTCAAAATGCACTTTTTTGCTGATCTTGAGTTTAATTTAAACTGAGCTATTTTTCTTTAAAAAGGCTTCAAACTGAGCACATATATAGTGAATTTTAGAAAAACAACCTTTATTTGAAGGAAATATCGAGAAAAAAGATAGAGGCAAAAATCGCCTTTTTTCATACTTTTTTGTGGACTATAGCCCACGATTTCAAAATGCACTTTTTTGCTGATCTTGAGTTTTATTTAAACGGAGCTGTAGATCCTTACAAAGGCTTCAAACTGAGCACATATATAGTGAATTTTAGAAAAACAACCTTTATTTGAAGGAAATATCGAGAAAAAAGATAGAGGCAAAAATCGCCTTTTTTCATACTTTTTTGTGGACTATAGCCCACGATTTCAAAATGCACTTTTTTGCTGATCTTGAGTTTAATTTAAACTGAGCTATTTTTCTTTAAAAAGGCTTCAAACTGAGCACATATATAGTGAATTTTAGAAAAACAACCTTTATTTGAAGGAAATATCGAGAAAAAAGATAGAGGCAAAAATCGCCTTTTTTCATACTTTTTTGTGGACTATAGCCCACGATTTCAAAATGCACTTTTTTGCTGATCTTGAGTTTAATTTAAACGGAGCTATTTTTCTTTAAAAAGGCTTCAAACTGAGCACATATATAGTGAATTTTAGAAAAACAACCTTTATTTGAAGGAAATATCGAGAAAAAAGATAGAGGCAAAAATCTCCTTTTTTCATACTTTTTTGTGGACTATAGCCCACGATTTCAAAATGCACTTTTTTGCTGATCTTGAGTTTTATTTAAACGGAGCTGTAGATCCTTACAAAGGCTTCAAACTGAGCACATATATAGTGAATTTTAGAAAAACAACCTGTTTGAGAACGCTCCTTAATCAACTTAAATTATTAACTTTCATTATTTTCGTCTTTATCAATAATAGCATACTTAAATTTTTGCATACATTACAATTTTGATTCGTATTTATATAGTATAACTTTACAAACATACACTATTTCTAATTGGAATTCCTTCTATGTTCTATTATATTTTTCTTTACATTCTCTTATACATGTAACTCTTTTTCGTATTCCTCTTTGTGCTTTATTCGTTTTTTGTAAAAATTCTTATTGGTCTCGTTCACTTTGATCTCGACCAGCGAAGGAACCACATCTTTGGTAATAAATAAATATTGTTTTATTGTTTTTTGGAAACCAGGTTTCTCTACTACCACGTTGGAGGAATTTCTATGGGCATCGTCGCTCCCATCTTCGCCGTTCAACGTCGTTTGGGTTTCTCCGTTTCTTTTTTCGTTCAATCCTTTACATTTTTTGGTCCAGATTCGAGCCGGATTTACTCGTGTATAAATTAATATTGTGTTCTACGATTAGACATTGTTTCAAAAAATAATATCGTGTCCAAATCAATTCACACTAAATTGAGGAAAAACTATTAAAGAACATTGTGGCAAACAAATACACGTGCGGTAAAAATTTGTTTGTGAAACTTTTAATTGTACATTTCGATTGGGAATTTGTGATTGCGAATTTGATAAGTTTTATAGCCAATCAATAAATCTCTCGTGAACTATTCGGTTGATTGCAAAACGTTTCGTTACAGAACTTATCGGTTTGTATGCCCTTGCATGCAGAATCGTGTAATATTCTTTCGTTTAAAATTCTACACATTTTCTGCAAATTTATTGTTTGGTTTACTTGTAAAGACAATTAAATTAAATTTCATTAAGCATGAGTCATTCGGTTGCTTGTTTGTCTACGCTTCGGCTCACACGCGGTCATTTAAAAGGCTCTCTAACCAAATTGGTCACGTACACGGAGTCCATTAAGGAAACGACATCCGTAGATGAGCTAGAGGTTAAGCTTAGTAGAGCTGAGGATCTGTGGACAGAATTTAACGCTTCGCAAAATAAAATTTACGAATTCGCGGATGATAAAAGTTACCTCGACCCGGTGCCCGACTTCGAGGAAGTCGAGGCCAAATACCTCATGGTTAAAACGGTTTTACAGTCTGCAATTAGGGAACGTCAACGCGCGGTTCGTAGTCAGGATGTTGTTAGTCGACTCGCTGATCAGCAACAGGTTCTGATTGAGACCTTGAACAAATCCAATGTGTCCCAAGGCTCAAATAGCTTTCTTCCTACGCTTCGCATAGAACCTTTTTCGGGCAACTACCAGGAGTGGCCCACGTTTCGCGATATGTTCGAGAGTACAGTTCACAACAAGTCAAGTTTAAGCCCCATTCAAAAATTCCATCTTCTTAAATCGTCTCTTAGGAATGAAGCGCTTAGTCTCCTTAACCATTTGCCAGTATGCGATGCCACCTACGAGCAGGCTTGGGAAAGGTTGGAAAAACGTTATGATAGGCCACGGTACATAATTAATAGCTATATAAAAACATTTATGGATCTTCCGTCGGCCCATAGTTTGAATAGTGTCCATCTTCGAAATATTTCAAATGGAGCTGATGAAATCATCAGAGGCCTTAACTCTATTAACTCGGTCAACAGGGATCCGTGGCTGATTTATACTCTATTAAACAAGTTGGACCCTGAAACTCGGCAAGCATGGTCTACAGAAAGCGTTTCTGAAGATTATCCCACGATCGGTCAATTAATCGAATTTTTAGAGCGTCGGTGTGAAGCTCTCGAAAGCTGCGCGGCAACCATTCGCGAGTCTAAACCCAAGAAACAAATTGCCAGGAGTCTTCATGCTTCATCGCCTCCTTCAGTTTGTCCAAAATGCAACTCGGTGCATGGACTATCTCAGTGCCCAGATTTTCTTGCACTATCTATTCAAGCTAGAAGAGAATTCGTGAAACTGAAAAAAGTGTGCTACAATTGTTTAAGAATTGGTCATTCGTCTGCTCGCTGCCAATCCAAGTTTCGTTGTAGAACATGTAATACTCGCCACCATACTTTGGTTCATGAAGACTCTGTAACCACTCATCTCAACCCTGCAGCAAATGCTTTCGTTCGAAACTCCACTCATCGCGATTTTCATAATAACTCTTCACAACAAAACCCTGCGAACATCTCTTGTACTCCTTCAACTTCAGGGACAGGGTCATCGGTCATCAACAACCATTCGCTTAACATCGACCATCATATTCCCCAAACATTACTTCCAACAGCAGTTGGAAAAGTCCTAGATGTCAACGGACAATACCAACCAGTGAGAATCCTCATAGATTCAGGCTCACAGGTTTCATTCATTACTGAGGCTTGTGTCAAAAAACTTGGTTTAAAGCGAATGAATGCTCGTATACCGATAAGCGGTATTGGGTCTACCAGTGCTGGTAAATCCAGAGGTCTTATATCGTTGGTCATCAAGTCACGTTGTGATTTATTTAGTATCTTGGTTCATACTTACATCTTATCCAGCGTTACTACAAATTTGCCAACGAACTCGTTTTCTATTGAGGACTGGGAACATTTATATCGGTTGGATCTCGCTGATCCGTTTTTCAATCAATCCACATCGGTTGATATTTTACTAGGGGCCGACAAGGTTTGGGACATACTGCAAGGTAATGTAGTGCATAGCAAACATGGACACCCAATCGCACATAAAACTATATTTGGTTATGTTCTTGCTGGGAAATTGCCATCACAGACAGTACCCAGGACATTGTGCCTCCACTCCGTCGCAGACGTCGATGCTATTTTGCAGTCATTTTGGACGATAGAGGAAATTGGCTCCAAATCAAATTTATCTATAGAAAACAGAGAAATTGAGGAACATTTCCTTAAAACTCATCGTCGTAACACAGATGGAAGATATGTTGTCCATCTACCCTTTAAAACACCCCCGCGATTTTCTAATACTTTGAATGGAGCTGTCTCGCGTCTCATGTCTATGGAAAGAAAGTTCAGTAAAGACAAGGATCTCTTCGAAAGCTATTCTAAGTTCCTCGACGAATATCTCTCGCTTGGGCATATGTCTAAGGTACCTGCTTCGGACATAGAAAAAAATAACGTCTTCTACCTTCCCCACCACGCGGTTTTAAAGCCGGACAGCAGCACTACGAAACTGCGCGTGGTTTTCGATGGTTCTTTCAAGGATATAGCAGGAAATTCGTTAAATGACTCGTTGCTCATAGGACCACCCATTCAACGCAATCTATTTTCGGTTTGCATTCGGTTTCGTCGTCATAAAATCGTTTTTACGGCTGATATTATAAAAATGTTTCGCCAAATTTGCGTATCTGAGGAAGACTCGGACTTTCAGCGTATTGTGTGGCGAAAATCACCCAACGAACCATTGCAACACTTCCGCTTACGCACGGTTACGTATGGAACTTCTTGTGCGCCCTTTTTGTCGGTACGAACACTTGAACAACTTGCGCGCGATTATGATAAAGAGTATCCAGTTGCTTCGGAAATTGTTCTCAATGATTTTTATGTCGATGACGTTGTCTCGGGCGGTGACACTTTAACTGAAGCCATTGCCAAAAAGAAATCCCTTATCGAACTCCTTAAGAAATGCGGCATGGAACTCAGTAAATGGCAAAGCAATTGTGCTGAGCTTCGCGAAGAATCTGACTCCCTTTTCATAAAACCCACTTCCTTAGAAACTGAAGCGGATTCTTGGACTACCGTGCTCGGGCTTTATTGGAACTCTCAGTGCGATGTATTTAGTTTTCGGCTTAACCACACAACAAGTGAGTCTGTAACCAAACGTCAAATATTGAAAGATATCGCGCGAATCTTTGACCCCCTCGGTTTCCTTGCCCCTTCGGTCATTACATTAAAAATCCTTTTTCAAGAACTGTGGCACTTAAAACTAGACTGGGATGACGAAATTCCCGCTTTAATAGTAGGAAAATGGTGTAAATTCCGCGATGAGCTCTCGATGTTAACTAACATAAGAATTCCAAGAAACATAGGCCTGGCGAATTCGTCCTTACAACTACACGGGTTTTCTGATGCATCAGCATCTGCATATGCCGCAGTCATATACTCTCGGTACGAACTCTCAAGTGGAATATTTCAGACTACTATCGTGGCTGCAAAAACTCGTGTCTCGCCTTTAAAACAATTAAGCATACCTCGTTTAGAACTCTGCGCCGCTCTCCTACTCGCTAGACTGCTTGACTCGGTGCAGAAATCATTAAAAATAACCTTCGAAAACGTATACGCTTGGTCTGACTCAAAGGTCGTTTTGTCTTGGTTATCCTCCCCTCCCCGCCGCTGGAATGTTTTCGTAGGGAATCGCGCATCGGAAATCTTGGATACCATACCTAGAAATCGCTGGTTTCATGTGCGTTCGGCATGCAATCCAGCTGATTGTGCTTCACGTGGAATACCACCTTCACAGTTGTTATCGCACAATATTTGGTGGACCGGTCCTGAGTGGCTTCAAGAAGATGCTTCCAGCTGGCCAATCATTGTGGAAGCAGAAGAAGACCCTAGGTGCACGGATGAAGCGAAAAAGGTTCCAGCACAATCCTACTTGGCGACCAACCATATGGAACATCCAATCGAAACGCTCGCAAAAAGAATCTCATCTTGGAACACTCTTCTTCGAACGGTTGCAAGATTTCAACGCTTCATCGCTAGATGTCGGAAAACAGAAGCAGCTTCATCGAATTATCTGCGGCCAACCGAAATCTACAGCGCCAAAAAAACGGTCATTAAATGGCTACAGAGTCAATATTTTGGTGACTATATCGAAAATTTGAAAAAATTCAACTGTTTGATGATACCTAAGCAGCTAATAAATCTCTCTCCCTTTTTAGATGACGAAAACATTCTACGGGTAGGGGGACGAATCCAACAAGCTAACGTCGCGTTTAATACGAAACACCCAATAATTATTCCTAAAGGCCACGCTCTAACCAAGTTAATACTTCTCGACGCGCATAAAAAATATCTACATCCCGGAATTTCGACCTTGTTTTCACTCATCCGCCAAGAATACTGGGTGCTCGGTTGTCGCAACTTAATCCGTAAAATCTCCTTTGAGTGTATTCCCTGTTTTCGCCAACGCAAAGAGACCGCTTCGCAGCTGATGGGAAATCTCCCCCGTCAGCGAATACAACAAAGTAGACCCTTCGCGATTTGCGGGTGTGATTACGCGGGACCTATAGTGCTAAAAGTGAAATCGGGACGAAAATCTACCTTTTCCAAAGGTTACATATCACTTTTCGTGTGTTTCGTATCCAAAGCGATCCATTTAGAACTCGTTAGTGATTTAACCACCGACGCGTTCCTTGCCGCCTTTCGACGTTTTGTTGCACGCCGTGGTAAACCATCGCAGCTCTACTCCGACAACGCCACAAACTTTCGCGGAGCTGCTAGAAAACTATCTGAGATGCATCAGTTCGTTCTCTCGACAAACTTCAATTCCATTGTTGCAGAAACTCTTGCTCGTGATGGTATTACGTGGAACTTTATTCCGCCTTCGGCTCCACACTTCGGGGGTTTGTGGGAGGCCGGAGTGAAGTCAGTGAAACAACATTTACGTCGTGTTATTGGCAGACATTTTCACTTTTGAACAATATTATACACTGTTAAGTCAAATCGAAGCCGTCCTTAACTCGCGACCCTTGTGCCAAATATCTGACCATGACTTAGACCCACTAACGCCTTTTCATTTCATCCTAGGTGAATCATATGCGGCTGTACCTGAGCCATTACTAGAAGTGCCACCCAACCGTCTATCCTGTTGGCAACAACTGCAAGCCAAGGTCCAAGGCTACTGGAAACGATGGCAGGTCGAATATTTGACCTCACTTCAACAACGACCTCGATGGCAGCAGGCGCAAGCGAACATCCAAATCAACGATCTAGTGGTCATCAAAGACGCAGATTTACCCCCCGGAAAATGGGCCATGGGACGTGTAGTAGAGACACATCCCGGAAAGGACGGACACGTTCGTGTCGTTACACTGAAGACAGCAAGTGGAAATCTCCTACGACCGATACATAAGTTGGCAAAACTACCAGTCTGCTGAAACTTCGTTCAGGGGCGGCGGAATGTTTGAGAACGCTCCTTAATCAACTTAAATTATTAACTTTCATTATTTTCGTCTTTATCAATAATAGCATACTTAAATTTTTGCATACATTACAATTTTGATTCGTATTTATATAGTATAACTTTACAAACATACACTATTTCTAATTGGAATTCCTTCTATGTTCTATTATATTTTTCTTTACATTCTCTTATACATGTAACTCTTTTTCGTATTCCTCTTTGTGCTTTATTCGTTTTTTGTAAAAATTCTTATTGGTCTCGTTCACTTTGATCTCGACCAGCGAAGGAACCACATCTTTGGTAATAAATAAATATTGTTTTATTGTTTTTTGGAAACCAGGTTTCTCTACTACCACGTTGGAGGAATTTCTATGGGCATCGTCGCTCCCATCTTCGCCGTTCAACGTCGTTTGGGTTTCTCCGTTTCTTTTTTCGTTCAATCCTTTACACAACCTTTATTTGAAGGAAATATCGAGAAAAAAGATAGAGGCAAAAATCGCCTTTTTTCATACTTTTTTGTGGACTATAGCCCACGATTTCAAAATGCACTTTTTTGCTGATCTTGAGTTTTATTTAAACGGAGCTGTAGATCCTTACAAAGGCTTCAAACTGAGCACATATATAGTGAATTTTAGAAAAACAACCTTTATTTGAAGGAAATATCGAGAAAAAAGATAGAGGCAAAAATCGCCTTTTTTCATACTTTTTTGTGGACTATAGCCCACGATTTCAAAATGCACTTTTTTGCTGATCTTGAGTTTAATTTAAACTGAGCTATTTTTCTTTAAAAAGGCTTCAAACTGAGCACATATATAGTGAATTTTAGAAAAACAACCTTTATTTGAAGGAAATATCGAGAAAAAAGATAGAGGCAAAAATCGCCTTTTTTCATACTTTTTTGTGGACTATAGCCCACGATATCAAAATGCACTTTTTTGCTGATCTTGAGTTTTTATTTAAACGGAGCTGTAGATCCTTACAAAGGCTTCAAACTGAGCACATATATAGTGAATTTTAGAAAAACAACCTTTATTTGAAGGAAATATCGAGAAAAAAGATAGAGGCAAAAATCGCCTTTTTTCATACTTTTTTGTGGACTATAGCCCACGATTTCAAAATGCACTTTTTTGCTGATCTTGAGTTTAATTTAAACTGAGCTATTTTTCTTTAAAAAGGCTTCAAACTGAGCACATATATAGTGAATTTTAGAAAAACAACCTTTATTTGAAGGAAATATCGAGAAAAAAGATAGAGGCAAAAATCGCCTTTTTTCATACTTTTTTGTGGACTATAGCCCACGATTTCAAAATGCACTTTTTTGCTGATCTTGAGTTTAATTTAAACTGAGCTATTTTTCTTTAAAAAGGCTTCAAACTGAGCACATATATAGTGAATTTTAGAAAAACAACCTTTATTTGAAGGAAATATCGAGAAAAAAGATAGAGGCAAAAATCGCCTTTTTTCATACTTTTTTGTGGACTATAGCCCACGATTTCAAAATGCACTTTTTTGCTGATCTTGAGTTTTATTTAAACGGAGCTGTAGATCCTCACAAAGGCTTCAAACTGAGCACATATATAGTGAATTTTAGAAAAACAACCTTTATTTGAAGGAAATATCGAGAAAAAAGATAGAGGCAAAAATCGCCTTTTTTCATACTTTTTTGTGGACTATAGCCCACGATTTCAAAATGCACTTTTTTGCTGATCTTGAGTTTAATTTAAACTGAGCTATTTTTCTTTAAAAAGGCTTCAAACTGAGCACATATATAGTGAATTTTAGAAAAACAACCTTTATTTGAAGGAAATATCGAGAAAAAAGATAGAGGCAAAAATCGCCTTTTTTCATACTTTTTTGTGGACTATAGCCCACGATTTCAAAATGCACTTTTTTGCTGATCTTGAGTTTAATTTAAACTGAGCTATTTTTCTTTAAAAAGGCTTCAAACTGAGCACATATATAGTGAATTTTAGAAAAACAACCTTTATTTGAAGGAAATATCGAGAAAAAAGATAGAGGCAAAAATCGCCTTTTTTCATACTTTTTTGTGGACTATAGCCCACGATTTCAAAATGCACTTTTTTGCTGATCTTGAGTTTTATTTAAACGGAGCTGTAGATCCTTACAAAGGCTTCAAACTGAGCACATATATAGTGAATTTTAGAAAAACAACCTTTATTTGAAGGAAATATCGAGAAAAAAGATAGAGGCAAAAATCGCCTTTTTTCATACTTTTTTGTGGACTATAGCCCACGATTTCAAAATGCACTTTTTTGCTGATCTTGAGTTTAATTTAAACTGAGCTATTTTTCTTTAAAAAGGCTTCAAACTGAGCACATATATAGTGAATTTTAGAAAAACAACCTTTATTTGAAGGAAATATCGAGAAAAAAGATAGAGGCAAAAATCGCCTTTTTTCATACTTTTTTGTGGACTATAGCCCACGATATCAAAATGCACTTTTTTGCTGATCTTGAGTTTTTATTTAAACGGAGCTGTAGATCCTTACAAAGGCTTCAAACTGAGCACATATATAGTGAATTTTAGAAAAACAACCTTTATTTGAAGGAAATATCGAGAAAAAAGATAGAGGCAAAAATCGCCTTTTTTCATACTTTTTTGTGGACTATAGTCCACGATATCAAAATGCACTTTTT
The DNA here is from genome assembly GCA_963555765.1 of Orthonevra nobilis. Lineage (NCBI taxonomy): Eukaryota > Metazoa > Arthropoda > Insecta > Diptera > Syrphidae > Orthonevra > Orthonevra nobilis. The sequence goes on along the minus strand of OY743225.1, from coordinate 105,741,506 downwards.
TGCTGATCTTGAGTTTTTATTTAAACGGAGCTGTAGATCCTTACAAAGGCTTCAAACTGAGCACATATATAGTGAATTTTAGAAAAACAACCTTTATTTGAAGGAAGTATCGAGAAAAAAGATAGAGGCAAAAATCGCCTTGTTTCATACTTTTTTGTGGACTATAGCCCACGATATCAAAATGCACTTTTTTGCTGATCTTGAGTTTTATTTAAACGGAGCTATTTTTCTTTAAAAAGGCTTCAAACTGAGCACATATATAGTGAATTTTAGAAAAACAACCTTTATTTGAAGGAAATATCGAGAAAAAAGATAGAGGCAAAAATCGCCTTTTTTCATACTTTTTTGTGGACTATAGCCCACGATTTCAAAATGCACTTTTTTGCTGATCTTGAGTTTTATTTAAACGGAGCTGTAGATCCTTACAAAGGCTTCAAACTGAGCACATATATAGTGAATTTTAGAAAAACAACCTTTATTTGAAGGAAATATCGAGAAAAAAGATAGAGGCAAAAATCGCCTTTTTTCATACTTTTTTGTGGACTATAGCCCACGATTTCAAAATGCACTTTTTTGCTGATCTTGAGTTTAATTTAAACTGAGCTATTTTTCTTTAAAAAGGCTTCAAACTGAGCACATATATAGTGAATTTTAGAAAAACAACCTTTATTTGAAGGAAATATCGAGAAAAAAGATAGAGGCAAAAATCGCCTTTTTTCATACTTTTTTGTGGACTATAGCCCACGATATCAAAATGCACTTTTTTGCTGATCTTGAGTTTTTATTTAAACGGAGCTGTAGATCCTTACAAAGGCTTCAAACTGAGCACATATATAGTGAATTTTAGAAAAACAACCTTTATTTGAAGGAAATATCGAGAAAAAAGATAGAGGCAAAAATCGCCTTTTTTCATACTTTTTTGTGGACTATAGCCCACGATTTCAAAATGCACTTTTTTGCTGATCTTGAGTTTAATTTAAACTGAGCTATTTTTCTTTAAAAAGGCTTCAAACTGAGCACATATATAGTGAATTTTAGAAAAACAACCTTTATTTGAAGGAAATATCGAGAAAAAAGATAGAGGCAAAAATCGCCTTTTTTCATACTTTTTTGTGGACTATAGCCCACGATTTCAAAATGCACTTTTTTGCTGATCTTGAGTTTAATTTAAACTGAGCTATTTTTCTTTAAAAAGGCTTCAAACTGAGCACATATATAGTGAATTTTAGAAAAACAACCTTTATTTGAAGGAAATATCGAGAAAAAAGATAGAGGCAAAAATCGCCTTTTTTCATACTTTTTTGTGGACTATAGCCCACGATTTCAAAATGCACTTTTTTGCTGATCTTGAGTTTTATTTAAACGGAGCTGTAGATCCTCACAAAGGCTTCAAACTGAGCACATATATAGTGAATTTTAGAAAAACAACCTTTATTTGAAGGAAATATCGAGAAAAAAGATAGAGGCAAAAATCGCCTTTTTTCATACTTTTTTGTGGACTATAGCCCACGATTTCAAAATGCACTTTTTTGCTGATCTTGAGTTTAATTTAAACTGAGCTATTTTTCTTTAAAAAGGCTTCAAACTGAGCACATATATAGTGAATTTTAGAAAAACAACCTTTATTTGAAGGAAATATCGAGAAAAAAGATAGAGGCAAAAATCGCCTTTTTTCATACTTTTTTGTGGACTATAGCCCACGATTTCAAAATGCACTTTTTTGCTGATCTTGAGTTTAATTTAAACTGAGCTATTTTTCTTTAAAAAGGCTTCAAACTGAGCACATATATAGTGAATTTTAGAAAAACAACCTTTATTTGAAGGAAATATCGAGAAAAAAGATAGAGGCAAAAATCGCCTTTTTTCATACTTTTTTGTGGACTATAGCCCACGATTTCAAAATGCACTTTTTTGCTGATCTTGAGTTTTATTTAAACGGAGCTGTAGATCCTTACAAAGGCTTCAAACTGAGCACATATATAGTGAATTTTAGAAAAACAACCTTTATTTGAAGGAAATATCGAGAAAAAAGATAGAGGCAAAAATCGCCTTTTTTCATACTTTTTTGTGGACTATAGCCCACGATTTCAAAATGCACTTTTTTGCTGATCTTGAGTTTAATTTAAACTGAGCTATTTTTCTTTAAAAAGGCTTCAAACTGAGCACATATATAGTGAATTTTAGAAAAACAACCTTTATTTGAAGGAAATATCGAGAAAAAAGATAGAGGCAAAAATCGCCTTTTTTCATACTTTTTTGTGGACTATAGCCCACGATATCAAAATGCACTTTTTTGCTGATCTTGAGTTTTTATTTAAACGGAGCTGTAGATCCTTACAAAGGCTTCAAACTGAGCACATATATAGTGAATTTTAGAAAAACAACCTTTATTTGAAGGAAATATCGAGAAAAAAGATAGAGGCAAAAATCGCCTTTTTTCATACTTTTTTGTGGACTATAGTCCACGATATCAAAATGCACTTTTTTGCTGATCTTGAGTTTTTATTTAAACGGAGCTGTAGATCCTTACAAAGGCTTCAAACTGAGCACATATATAGTGAATTTTAGAAAAACAACCTTTATTTGAAGGAAGTATCGAGAAAAAAGATAGAGGCAAAAATCGCCTTGTTTCATACTTTTTTGTGGACTATAGCCCACGATATCAAAATGCACTTTTTTGCTGATCTTGAGTTTTATTTAAACGGAGCTATTTTTCTTTAAAAAGGCTTCAAACTGAGCACATATATAGTGAATTTTAGAAAAACAACCTTTATTTGAAGGAAATATCGAGAAAAAAGATAGAGGCAAAAATCGCCTTTTTTCATACTTTTTTGTGGACTATAGCCCACGATATCAAAATGCACTTTTTTGCTGATCTTGAGTTTTTATTTAAACGGAGCTGTAGATCCTTACAAAGGCTTCAAACTGAGCACATATATAGTGAATTTTAGAAAAACAACCTTTATTTGAAGGAAATATCGAGAAAAAAGATAGAGGCAAAAATCGCCTTTTTTCATCATTTTTTGTGGACTATAGCCCACGATATAAAATTGCACTTTTTTCATGATTTTGAGTTTCATTAAAACTGTGCTGTTATTCGTAACAAGGGATTTAAACTGAGCATATATTTAGTGAAATTAAGAAAAAGAACCTTTTTTTAAGGGAAATATCGAGAAAAAAGGAAAAGGCAAAAACAGCTTTTTCTTAATTTTTTGTGGACTATAGCCCACGATATAAAATTGCACTTTTTTCATGTTTTTGAGTTTCATTAAAACTGGGCTGTTATTCCTAACAGGGGCTTCAAACTGAGCATATACTATATGACAGAGTGCCACAGGAGTCGATTTTGGGTCCCATTCTCTTTTGTATGTTTATTAACGACTTACCTCATGTATGTAAAAATGTATCCTTTAACCTCTACGCTGACGATATACAAATCTACTTATCGAAGGCTTTTGGTCTCATTTAAGACTTAATAGCCAGAATCAATGAAGACTTGAATGAAATTAGTAGTTGGTCGAAAAGGAATAATTTTAGTCTTTACACAAAGGAATACAACACAGATGACTTTACGTTATCAACTTAGGCTTCAGAGTTAGCAACAACCTATCCTGCAATGAACATGTCAACTCAATTATCGGACGCATTTACGGGACACTCAGGAAACTTTGGATTTCTTGCAGTTTTATTCCATTTGAAACAAGACTACGATTAGCCAAATCTTTACTCATGCCCACAATCTCCTACGCAGAGGTAATTTATCTAAAACTAGAATCTGTATCTGAACACGAAATCCTTGTTGCTTTTAATAATATAACTCGGTGCGTATATGGTTTGCGAAGATATGACCACTTATCAACATGTCAGACATAAATCTTGGGTTGCACTCATTCTCAGATCTTAAAAGCTTGAAATTGCTCGAAATAAGATCGTATACATAAAGTTGGCAGCTTATTTGTTTAGAAAAATCAACTTTTGCCAGTCTACGAGAACTTTCAATATTGTACCACCGTCATTTAATTACTAAAGCTCATCGTTTTTTTGGTCAATAGAGTTCGTCTTTGAAACGCCTTGCCGTCGAACATTTAATAAATCAGAGTCTTAACACGTTTTAAGGATAGCAGATGTTTTCACTTCCCCAGTCAGCCCTAATCGATGGTCTCAATCTTCTCTTTCTTCTTATACATCTATCTTTTTCTTATATCTTCTTCATTTCCATTCCTGTATCTTCAATTTTTATTTTATTTCTTAATTAAATAAGATATCATTAAAGTTGCAATGTTTTTATATTTTATTTGTTATTAATCTATAATAAAATATAATTAATCAACGACTGGGTGGCGAAGTTGGTAAAGCGCCTCGATTCCTAGAGTGGTCTAGTTTTTAGAATCTCTTCCAGTCACCATTTGCCATTGGGTTCAAGTTAATGGCACTATTACTGGATTGGTCGACCAGCGATAGTAGTCTGACTAATGAGTGGCGTTGTTGTAGTGGTTGTTGTATCGGCTTAATACCTAATTCGTGTTTTCAAAATAGTGGTTTGTGTAGATTGTGTGTGGATGGCTCTGCTGTGAAGGCATACCACTGACAGCGGGGTGTTAACTAAATCTTCCAAACTTTCAAAGTCAACAAATGTCGAATAAAATCTTGCGAATTAAGTGGAAGCTTATAAGTAGGTCGATATCAAAATCCTTCGTCCCGTTTCGGGCTCCATCCACGGAAGAGAATTCAAACCAAATACACCTGAGTTTCTTAACCACTACAAAATCTTTCATTCTCCCCCCTAATTCTTCCGCTTGCTCTGTACAACACGCATTATAAGCGTATTAATATCCTCTTGAAGAGCGAGCAAATAATTAAAACAATAAATATAAACAATTCTGGAGAAAATAAATTGAATTGAATTGAAATATAATTGAATTTAAGCAGTTTTCAAAACTTTGAGAAAAAAACTATAACTGATACTATCTTTGAATGTGTGAACCAATATATCCACGACCTAAAAGGCAATAGATGGTATGAAGTCCTATTTTCAAGATGCATAATACTCCTGCGTAGTAAATGATTTAAATACAAAGCTATTTCTTTGAAAATCTTTATCAATAAGATGGTTAAATAGATGCACTTGCAGACATTTTGTAGGGATGTGCGGCTTTCATTCTCAGGTTACAGTTACAAAGTATCTATTAAGGCCATCAGAAATATCTATTGGGATTGAGACAAATCTATTTCCAATTTTTACTTTATGAGTCATTTCTTTAGTTGGCTGCTTATAAAGGACGAAGGTGTTTTCGTCACGGTTTGTTTTCACTGTTCTTATTAAGATTCGCGTTTCATTTCGATCAATGATTTTAGTTCAGATCACAGTCAAGTCCTTTCTGAAATACTTAAACAAAATATAAAAAATAAAAAAGTATGTAAATAGTTCGTCCAGCACGGAGTCTCGAAAAGTTTCAAAATATGCGGCATAGCTTGTCTTTTTTACAGTTTGAAGGGACCGCAGCCATAAGGATTTGGTATTAATTTCAACGTTATACCTTCAAACGTGCCTGAGCGCAGATGGTGATATTGTCCTTCCTGGCGAATTGGGACAGTTCGTTTATGATTGCAGAATTTTAATAGTTTTTGCCGGGCGGATTCCGAATGAGAGCCTACAAAATTCTCTTTCAGCCAATCTATTTTGAATAGAGCTAAGATGTCTTTCGATTCATTGATTCTCTAATGTGCGTGCGTCTAGTGATCGTTCTTTAAGTCTCAAGCGATATGGGGAGACGCCAATTAGCTCGCTATACTAAGTTTGTGACCTTTTTCTATTTTCTATTATTTAGGGAATTTTCAAGTACTACCTTTTCGATGTCTGTTTCCGGATGTATTTCAACAATTTGGTTTTTGGGATCTTTCAAGCATTCAACAAAAGAGTTAATTTTTTCTGCTTGATTCATAGCTTTTCCGAAGACAAATGTGTCGGTCAATTCAAGAAATTCAGCATCATTATGACTTCTTATGTCTCGCAAGTTCATTCTGAAATTAGTGTGTAATATAAGAATAACTGCACATTTAATTTACCATACCCTTCCCTTGGGATTTTCTCACTCTCACAAATTAAATGCTTGAGTATTTTTTCCAAGCACAACCATAAAGGATTTTGATAAAAATCTATATGAAATTTATGTCTAGTTTCATACAAATTGTATATGGCCTCCAAATCGGCATAACGATACTCTATATGGGTACGTTTGGAACTAACTCGAGCATCTGCAAATTGAACAGTGTAAGAAAGGTCGTTGAGCGTGATTTTCAGCTTACTTACTCAAGTAAATGTCTTCGAATTGTCTTACATCAACTTTATGTGCATTGGGCATATAACTAATATCGTTTGTCAAATACTCCCATTTGTCAACATCCAAACCGCAAACCTCATTGTTAACTATCTGTTTATGAATCAAGAGTTATTAAATTGAAATTAAATTGAGCAACAAATACACTGCGAATCACCAGGAGGAGGCCACAATTTTTTTTTTTTTTTTTGTTACCAGTTACAAAGTAACCTTAAAGTCTTTTTCGAAAATACTGATAGTTTATGTTTCTAGGTAAAATATAAATAACACGATTTGTACATCTAAAAAATTGCGGCATTCTCATAATGATTCACTGTGTGCAGTGGAGTGTGCCTATAAGTATGAAAAAATTCTCAAAATCATTTGTATTTCATTTATTTATATGATCTTAATTAAGTGAAATTATTGATGCCTTAACTTTAACGCTCTCCAGCTGCCTGCTGAAATCAAAGTGTACTACTTAACCATAAAACGTTGTTTGAAAGGCAATTTTTTTCTGCCTAAAATTTCCTCGAAATAAGCAAAGCAAAATTAATATGAGAAGAATCTAACCTCACTCGCTTACAGTACCCTGACTGATTTAATTAATTAAAAAACATCTCTTTCAGTCATATTTTACCAATACATGTATTAACATTTATATATAGAAATATATCTCTCTTCTCGAACTTTTTTGTGAAATTTTTTCAGTTCTTCAATTTTTTCATAGAAAGCAATTAACCATATCTTACCGTTAAGGCAGCGTTTGCGAAAAACTCATTCGCTCGACTCTTTTTTCATCAACTTTTGATACCTAGTGGGTTACGTAGAAAGGCCTTCATCCTGAAGATCCATTGTAAATTTTAGTTAAAGAGATTTTAAAATCGAATGTGTAGTTTCGAAGATTCCCTCATACATACAAACTTACAAACATTCGTCGAATATAATCAACATCATCATACATTTGAGTGTATTATGGGCAAAGCTGACTCAGTTCAATCGATTTTAAGAACAAATCGAAGCTAAAACATATGCAACAACTCAGTACAGTGTTACAAAAAAAAGTACCCGAGTGAAGTTGAGTCGCACAGGAAGGGTTCCGCGCCTCCTCAAATATACGTACAAATAAAAATAGTGAAAGTTCTTTATCGGTTAACTTGTAATTTCAAAAAGAATAAGAACTTCCGATTGGGAAACTAAAAACTTAAAAAAAAATAACTTATCAAAACGATCACAAAATTATAAGATTATTTGATGCAAATTTACTGTAGACATGTGTGCATATATTCTTCTAAAATTTTTTTCGAAAATTCTTGCAAGGGATTCATCTCAAACCGAGTGAAAATTCGTTCAGAATTGGTTGATGAACTTTTAGTTTTGTAGTGGTATTCATGCAAACCTAGATTTCCCGCCTTCAACGCATGTCACAATCGTTTACGTGTTTTGTTGTCGCGACTAAAGACAATGATTATTATTGTATGATATTGCCTTGAAAATAACACAAGCGTATCATGTGATTCTGGAACTTGTGAAAGGAATTACACTAAAGAAGGCATTGAAAAATGAGAAATAATATTTGTATGCCTTAAATGCGCAATCAACACACACAACGTCATTCAATGTTTACATTTTTATTCATTTTGCAACCCTCTGTGTTAAGTTATTAATTGAAAAACATGGTAATAATTTTTTTCGAATTGAGAAAAATTCCGCTTCTTTTAGTTGCGTGGAAAACTATACAGCATTCAATTCGAACTAACACCAATACATTTTGACTCGTTCCAGAAGTTTCATTCGTTCAACAAGTTGAAAAATGTTTTTTTTTTATTCTTATTCGAGCTTTTACATTGTGTTGAATTTTTTTTTTTAATTGAATTGCATTTATTTCGTTAATAAGTTACAATATGTTATCGCACAATTTACACATATAGGTACACAGGGATTTGATATTTCTTAAATCTTTCTACTGGAAATTAGTATTACATATTTGTAAATAAAATTTAAGTCTCAGAGTAGAGAAACAAAAAACATACTACTGTGTCAAAAAAATAAGGTGACATTGTATTTATTTTGAAAATTCTTTATTTATTCTTCCAAATCAATTTCATCTCCTTCAAAGAAATCTCCTCCCGATGCAATGCACTTATGCCAACGGATTTTCCAATCTTTGAAACACTGGTTGTAGTCACTTTCCGGGATGGCCTTCAGTTCCGTCTTCGCTGCGGCTTGAATCTCCTCTATCGTATCAAAACGGTGTCCCCGGAGCGGTCTTTTGAGCTTGTTGAACAGCCAGAAGTCGCACGGCGCCAGATCAGGTGAATACGGTGTTTGCGGAACGATATGGGTTGAGTTTTTGGCGAAATGATCACGAATTACGAATGCGGTATGGGATGGTGCATTATCGTGGTGTAAAAACCAAGAATTGTCTTTCCACAATTCCGGCCTTTTTAGGCGGATAGCGTTACGCAAACGACGCATAATGTTCAAATAATATTCCTTGTTGACTGTTTGGCCGGTTGGAAGGAATTCATAAAGCTCAACATTACGATAATCGAAGAAAACACTCAACATGACCTTGATTTTTGAGCGACTTTGGCGCGGTTTTTTTGGTCTCGGCTCTCCTTTGGCACGATATTCGCTCGATTGATCGGTTGTTTCGGGGTCGTGAGCATAGATCCAAGTCTCATCGCCAGTTATAATGCGTTTCATGACATCCTGGTAGTCGGAAAGCATTGTTTCACACACTTCAACGCGACGCCTTTTTTCCAAAAAATTCAATGTTTTCGGTACCAGTCGAGATTTGACGCGCTTGAGGCCCAAAGCATCCTTCAAAATGGTATTGACTGAGCCTTTCGATCAGCCAACTTCATCAGCAAGGTCTCTAATCGTTAATCGATGGTTTTTCAACACCAAATCTTTGATTTGTTGGACGTGAGCTTCATCGGTTGAGGTTGATGGTCGCCCAGAACGCTCTTCGTCTTCGACACGTTCACGGCCGGCTTGGAAATCACTAAACCACTTGTAAACATTTTTTTTAGACATAGCCTCATCATCAAAGGCTTTCTGCACCATTCTCAACGTATCCGCAGCAGAAAATTGATTCCGCAAACAAAATTTAATGCAAATTCTTTGCTCAATAAATTTCGACATCGCAAAAAACGAAAAACTCACTTTTAGCAGCTCACACAACGACGCATATCTCAAACACTATGAATAATTTTGACATGAAATTTCACATAGATTTCATTACAGTTCTACCAACTTAAAAAGAAAGAAAAATTTCCAAATCCTTCGACGCGCGCAGTTTAAATTCATATGTCACCTTATTTTTTGGACACAGTAGTATATTGAGTAAAATATTGAAAATAAAACCTCAAATTTAAAGACCAAAAAAAATGTTCATATATGCTAAATACATAGTAAAGGGTCCGCCACCTAACGTTTTTTTTTTTTCAATTGGTGCTTATTTTGTGAATAGTAACACTTAGCTCATGTCTGATTTGACAGATAATTAGTTTTATCCTTCCGCTGAACGAATATGGTTGTGTATACCCTTGAACAACGCTCGGAAATATTGCGAAATTACTTTGAAAATCATGGTAATGTTGCAGAATGTGTGCAAAAATTGCGAACGGATTTTTAAAGAAGAGAAGCACCGTCAGCTCCGAATGTTTGTTATCTTGTGAAAAAAGTGAAAGAAACCAAAGCATGAAAAGCCAAAAACAACAATTGAACATTTCGGAGACATCATTGAGACGAATTTTGCATGAAGACCTTGGTATGACGCCATACAAAGACCATATGGTTCAGGAGTTGAAGCCAACTTTGCCAAAAAAAATCATCTTTTCAGATGAAGCTCATTTTGATCTTGACGGGTTTGTACACAAGCAAAATTGTCGCATTTGGGGCACAGAAAACCCGCACGCATACATTGAAAAGTCGATGCACCCAAAACGAGTCACTGTTTGGTGCGGATTTTGGTCCAGAGGCATAATTGGGCCATTTTTCTTCGAAAATGAGCAAGGAGTGGCCGTTACATTCAATGGCGATCGTTATCGGGCCATGTTGAACGAATTTTTGTTCACAAAAATTGAAGAGGAGGCAACGTTTGGTTTCAACAGGACGGCGCTACGTGCCACACAGCCGAAGCTACACTCGATGTTTTGCGCCCTGTTTTTGAAGATCGCATTATCAGCCGCAGAGCTGATGTCGTTTGGCCACCTCGGAGCTGCGATTATTTGTGGGGTGCCCTAAAAGATAAGTGTTACGCCGACAAGCCAGAGACAATTGACGCTTTAAAGGACAATATTCGTGAAGCCATTGGTGAAATACAGCTTCACACAATCGATAATGTGCTGAAAAATTGGACCGATCGTGTAGGCTACTGCATGGCCAGCCGAGGCAGCCATTTGAATGAAATTATTTTCCATTATTAACCGGAAGGATTGTACTTTCAAATAAAAAAAGAAATATAAGAAAACATTCTGCAGTTTTTTTTATAGCATTTTCAAAAAATATGCAAAATTGCATTCACTTTGCCAGTATTTCGTCTTTCGCCGGTATTTGAACCAATTGTTTTTTTGTGTTCTTATTTCCAGGGTAAACATACCGCAACAGATCTAAAATGAGACAACTCAAAAAATGTATTTTTTATTAGACAAGTTATGAAGGTCCATTCCTTTTTTATGGTTACATCAAAAATGTCACAGTGGCTGAGATTTATGATCACTAATAACTCGATATTCACGACGAGTGTGAAACGTTTGAATAAATAAATGATTGACAAATGATTTTGAGACATAATAATAAATCTTAAAAGCAACGAAAATGTATATTTACTCATACATCAAATAGAAAAAGAAACTCCTTGTCTTCTGGTTTTAGACATGAAGGATCACATATTATGAAAGCTTTGATGAGATTTATTGCGTAGAGCTTGTCGCAAAGATTGTTCCCCATCCAATTTACTTCCACAGTTTCGTCTTCAAATATGTTATCAATACATGTGTTTGAGTTTTTTTCGTGCTAAATAGCAAAAGTTCAATTAACTGGATATGTTTTATTTATTACATATAGTTTACCATAAACTTCTCGTCGCAAATCCTTTCCCACGAATGAGAGAACGGACCATGACCTATATCGTGAAGCAAAGCCGCCACCTGAAGAAATAAAAATAAACAAAAAATATTAAAATATGCTTTTACATCAAGACTTAATAATAAATAATTAAAATAAATTCAGGAAAGGTCTAAGCCAAATAACTAATAAGAGTTTACATTTTTTATATTTTCTTTAAACGGAAGTTAGGTTCTTTCAGCAAATTTATTACGTTTTCTTTTTGGTTTACGGGTCAATTAAATATTTACATATGTTTGTGGAATAATTATTTCTTGTTTCAAAAATGTATGCCCAAGGTGGAGGTCAATAAATTAACCTGAATTAATATTCTGAGCGATTGAATATTATTTTAATCGATTTACATTCTTTCAGTTGTTTTTCTACAGCTTTGTAATAATACACTAACAGATTAAAATCACAAATTTTTTAAAATGCTTTTTTAACTTCCCATCAGGAAGTTCTTGTAATCGGTCCGATTTTCGAAATTCAAAATTTTTACATTTCTCCACGATTGGCGGTCCCAGTAGTCGGATTCCATGATTTTTAGAAAGATGTCTGTGTGTGTGTGTGTACGTACGTACGTACGTACGTTTGTGCGGATTCTTTCGTACAGCCTAACTCGAGAACAGATCAAGCTATCGAAGCCAAATTGGTTTCATTCGAAGCGTGTGTTCATAAAGATCACCTGAAAAGCTTTTGGTTAAATTTCACAGGGTGGTTTGAATTTTATGACGAAAAAACTGTCAAAAAAAAGGACAATTTGACTTCTTCAATTAAAATCAATTTAGTTTTCCAATAAAAAAAGTTCAAAATTGATTAAATTTATAGTTTATAGCTACCTCATCAGATAAAAAAATATGCAAATATATATACACTGCCGTTCATAAGTTTACGGACAAATTCATATAAATTTTTTTTTTGTGTTCAATTTTAATGCCAAAAGTTTCATCAATATTATGTTTATTTAGCCAATTGACTAAACTAAGTAAGTTACTAGCTATAGAGACTACCAAAAAGACTAAAACAGTTTTTAGTTGAGGCCATTTCATACATCGATATGATCCAAATTTCCACGGAAGTTCTTTGAAAATTGTTTCAGAAATGTGAATCCTGTAGGTCTTTCCCATTTTATAAGACTCAGAGTGACGTCCGCAACACTGACACATGAAAACATCCTTAGAAAATTATGGAGCCACCAGTTTTTTTTGTTCAAAACCTGCTCGGCTGTAGCTTGACGCTTTTTTATCGTTTTAATATATTTGTAAAAAGAAGCTCATGGCTCAAATTTCATGAGGCAATTGAATTTAAAGCAAAAGCATCGAGAGAAACCTAAATGACAAAGTTAAAATACATGGAAAAAATGCATTACTCGTATATTGCAAGGAAGACCATACCATCCGATTTAGTTTGTGGTTTTAAATCATGAACCCAATCCTAGAGGTCTTTCCAGAAAATGACACAGAGATAAAAAAAATCTCTCGGAATCGGCGTGGAAAATCCTATCAGAATCTGCAAAGAAAACTGGACTGAATGTGATCCTCTTTAAGCCATATATTTACCAGACAGAAAAAGATCCTTTGCTGAGCAGTTACCAGCTCGGAAGGAAGAGGTGGTGGCAATGTCTGGATTGAAACTATGTACTTTTGAACCCTTTCAAAAAGGACAAAAAGTTAATCACGCCTTAATAATATCTTCCAAAAAAAAGCAATCAAACAAATTTAATTTGATTTGATTCCAAAAATACATGAAGTTGAGATAAGCAGATGGTCCTCAAACTTTTAAAATACGAATCCCTATAAACAGAGTTCTTACAAAATGTAATACTTTTGTAACTAAGCTATATAATATTTGATAATTCTGGCTGTCTGATTTATAACACTTTATTGAAGAAGTTGAAAAACAACTGCCAAAAGCAAATACAAATTCAACTTCCAATGTTAAAGTTGTTGTTAATGAAATCGATTTTCGCAACTCTAAATTTAAAATATCTTATCTTCACGTTGAGTTGGATACTCTTAGAGGGATGACTGGCTAAGATTTTTGGTTGTTGGTCCTATATTACATTCGAAAATGCTTTCATTGAGTCGTTTAACGCAAGCCATGGACAGCCAGCCAGCAAAAACAATTGTCTCAAGGTTACACACCCCAAACCGACGCCTGCAAAATTCGAAACGGAAATATCATTGTAGAATTGCAGTCAATGCTGAGGACATGGAAGAACCAACAGTGTCATCTACCTGAGCTAGACGAAGTACAGATAGCAAGATAGAACTTCTAAAAGCGCCGGCGATGACTTAGTTGAGAGTATGCGCCAACTCATCTGCAATACATGGTCAGTTGTCCAATCCTGAAGGAAGGAAGCCAATTATAGAGGTATCAATCTCCAAAAAATTTCCTTTAACATCTTTTCCGCCGTATGATGTGAACGTCTGAAGCAGTTCGTCAACATCCTCATAGGTCCGTATTAATATGGTTTTCTACCAGAAAAGTCCACCATAAACCAAATATTACAATAACGGCAGATCTTGGAAAAAACCCAGAAGCGCCAAGTCAGTACGCACCACATTTTCATCAATTTCATGGTTGGTTTGATGATGATGTCAAACAAAATTATAGACAAGATGATGCACTATCATGCGATTTCTTCAACATCATTCTTAGGACAATAGTGCAAAAGAACCTTGTCAACCCAAGAAGGCAAAAAGAGGCATATGCTGTCATAAAGAAAGACCAAACCCGGATCAGAACGTTACCATAAACAGCTATAATTTTGAGGTAGTTGGGGCTTTGTATATCTTGGCTCCGCTATAAATACAGATAAAAACATCAGCGCTGAGATCAAACGAAGAATGCCTCTGGCTATTAAAGCTAAGCCCTCTTTCGAAGAACTGAAGTGTCGCTCTATGAGAATCATCTTCAATGTAAAACTTTCTCCAAAACGCTTTTACAACCCATATTAGTTTCTAACAACCAAGACAAAACTTCTTACAACGAGCTCACAAACTTTTCAATCTTGTGCACAACATTAGATATATGTAACTAAATCAAAAACGATTATTTCCAAATTGTTGTCCTGATCACTTAAAAGAATACTTTCGTAGGTAAGTAATTACCGAAAAGTTGAATTACAATTACTGTAGAATACTCAACTTTACCTGCATAGCAGCTTACCATTCCCCTACTTATCCCCATTTCAAGTAATAAATGTGATTTTAATTTTATAGAATTTTAACTGAACTAGATAAATTTGCTAATGATTCAAATGAATTATTATATTCTCATACCTTATACCAACATGAATTTGTTTTAATTTAGATTTAATCTTTATATTTATTTTTTTAATTTATAAGTCTAATATGTTTCAATTCAATTTAACCAACGTACTCTTTCACAGATTTATAAGTATTTCTTACTGTGTTAGCATGTACATAATAAGTATACCCTTTAATCTATACTTTAGACGCAAATCGGGCGCGAGTACGATAACTTGGGCGCCAAAAATTGATAACGGTTTTTTGTAGAGGGGTCAAAAACAAGCATTTTTTACTATGGGAGGGGGGGGGGTCTATCTCGCACCGTTTAGGAGGTAGGGGCAATTTAAAAAAAAGTGACTTAAAATGAAAAAAAAAAAAAAAAAAAAAACAACGACAACACTTACAATAAAGTAGTATATCGGCTTTGAAAGCCAGAAACATGTTCTTTAATCCTGCGTTTAAATTATATAGTTAACTTTAATATTTTTTTTCGCATGCAAACTCAAAATTTTGATAAAAAAAATCAAAAAAACAAGTTTAGACCAATTTTTTCAAAATTGTGAAATGAAGTGCTAAATTGGCTTTTTGTAGTCAATGCTTGTATCAATTCTGAATAGAACACAATAAACCAAATGGTTTTATGTCTTCTAGTTTTTGAGAAAATTGAAAATTACTATTTTTGTTTTGTGACATTTAAGTGGTCTTCCTTTAAGGTAACCGTATGAATAATCGATTAAATGTCCGGCATGCGTCTATCTCAATAGTTTTTTTTAAATCAACAGTACATGGGTGGACCGCTTCGCGGGTTAAAGGACTTCAACTTTTTTCCGTAGTCAGTCCACGCTCACGCGACTTCGTCGCTCCGCTCAGGGTACCTGCTTTTTGCCTGGCAGGCGCCTATGTCATGAATACTCTTCATCTAATTTGTATGTGCTTATGTTACACGGAATGCACTTAATAATGATTCAAAAATATCAAATCATATCAAACTTAGAATTTTGTACCGTTGGTTTTTTCATGCACATGTGGTAAAGCTTATTCTGTGTTCAACCTTAGTGCGAATCGAGTATTATTTTTTGTAAATGAGCAATGGCGACTTAGCATCCTCTAACCCATCCTAAACTAAATAACTTTTCGGTATTTTGTTCGTCCGGGGATTTGGTATCGACCAACGAAAGGAGCATCGCTTTTTTAGAAGAAATTGGTCTGATTCTCCTCTGACCACCTCGTGGTGCATTCTGGATAACGCTAAATGATTTGCTAAACTTTACTTACAAACATGAACCTATCATTAACATTTATACTAAAAGTATCACCGTAAATACCAAAAAACAAAAAAATAGTTTTAGTAGATCTCAATTTTCTGAAAAACTAGAAGACATAAAACCATTCGGTTTTTTGTGTTCTATTCATAATTAATACAAGCATTGACTACAAAAAGCAAATTTAGCACTTCATTTCACAATTTTGCAAAAATTGGTCTAAACTTGTTTTTTTGATTTTTTTTATCAAAATTTTGAGTTTGCATGCGAATTTTTCAAAAAGTATTAAAGTTTACTATTTAGATTAAGCCCAGCATTAAAGAACATGTTTCTGGCTTTCAAAGCCGGTATAGTACTTTATTGTAAGTGTTGCCGTTGTTGTAGGTTTTTTTTTTCATTTTAAGTCATTTTTTTTAAATTGCCCCTACCTCCTAAACGGTGCGAGATAGACCCCCCCCCCCTCCCATAGTAAAAAATGTTTGTTTTTGCCCCTCTACAAGAAATCGTTATCAACTTCTGGCGCCCAAATTATCGTACTCTCCCCGCAAATCATATTTTATATGATTCAAAAATGCGAAAACAAATATAAAATTACGGGGAGCTAAAAAAGTGAGTATCTTAAAGTTGATATTGGGAGCAAATTAAATAGCACCTTAATGATTTTTTTTTATCATGAGATGGGAAGTTCATGGTATGGGCAGGTCTACTCGCACCCAAACCAATTTTTTACCATTTAGTTTTATGGTGTTATTTTTTTCACAGCTGATGCGGGACTCGTTGAATGTGTTTCGAATGACTGCCAATTTTTAAAGGAATAGAACTAAGCCCGAATAACGCTTGTAAGTTAAAAACTTGGTGGGGCGACTACTCTTTGTGAGAGCGAGTTATATTTTTTGAAAAGGGTGAAAGCTATGGCTCCAGAAGCCATTCTTTTACTACTGTACTCTTTAAAGCGATCAAGGGTCAGTCACCGGCGAAATATGGTGGGCCTTGAAAAATGCCAGATGTGCTAAGCCGGATTTCAACAATGTCACGCGCTCAGCAGCGGATTTACTTCTTACTTACTTACTTACATACTTTTTTCATTTAAATCATTTTTATATAAAAAATCGTTTTCCTCGTTTAATTGACCGATAATGGGCGCTCTTAGCTTAACTTGGCAATTTAAATTATGTCCTTCGACTTTTATTTCTTTTTTATTTCTCATTTGGAACAAAGAAAATTATTTACTTAAAGAAACCTCAGTAAAAGACTTTGTTCATTTGATGTCTGAAACTTAACCTCAAAGTTAAACTAAAGACTATTCTTATCTATCTTCTTTTTTTTTTTTTTTTTTTTCTTTATTGTAGCTAAATATATACATAGTAAATTTTTGAATTCTTAAATATTGCACAATTTAGAGATGTGGTACGCAGTACCTTACTTCTAAAAAAATTTACTATTTACAATCAAATATTATTATCACACAATCATATTAAGTTTGAAGGAAAAGCTGCAAGAAAAACCTTCTAAATCAAAACAAAAGAGAAAAAAAAACAATATGCAACAATAATAATAAATAAGTAAAAAATATACTGTATATATAAACAACAGGGTTGAGAGAAGGAGGGAATTCAGGATCACCTGACTCATGATATTTTTGGAACATAGAGTTCTCCTTATCACAATGAATACATAATATCAATCAGTGAATAGATTCGTACATATAAAAGTAAATAAATAAATAAATAAATAAATAAATGAATAAGTAAATAAATAAATAAATAAATAAATAAATAAATAAATAAATAAATAAATAAATAAATAAATAAATAAATAAATAAATAAATAAATAAATAAATAAATAAATAAATAAATAAATAAATAAATAAATAAATAAGTAAATAAATAAATAAATAAATAAATAAATAAATAAACAAACAAACAAATAAATAAATAAATAAATAAATAAATAATAAATTAAATTAATAAATAAATATGCGTTCCGTTGATGGTTAAACTGTTGCCTGGTAAGGAACAGGGTTTTCTTTTTTTTTGTAAAAAAGACAGCCTGAGTCTTTGAGGCATTTATTTTGATCTTCCAATCGTTAAAGTATCTGCTGATAACAGCCAGTGCAGACTGCAAATTGTTTTCGATATTAAAAGCAATTGCATCTGCTGAAAAAATGCATGTACATAGCAGTTCCACAATTACTCAAGCGAGGGAAGTCATAGGTGTAGATGTTGTACAGAACTGATGAAAGCACTGCACCTTGAGGTACTCCATCAGTTACAGGGAGACAGGGAGATATCCAGCCATTAATAAAAACTTTGAAACTTCGATTGGCGAGAAAGGATTTTATGATTGTGATGAGGTACCCGGGGAAGTTGAGGGTATATAGTTTATGCAGCAGTCTGTTGTACCATACAGTGCCAAATGCTTTCTCCACATCAAGAAAGACCACACCAATGCTCTTCCGATCCGATGAACTTGGTTAACAGAATTGTGTTGGGGTCTAAATCCAAATTGCTCAGGTGGCAAAATATTATAATTGTCTAGATGTGCAGTTATTCTAGATTTAATTAATTTTTCGAGTCCTTTTCCTAATGAGCTACGTAAACTTATTGGCCGATAGTTGCAAGGCATGCTAGCATTTTTACCCGGCTTAGGAATTGGTATTACCTTGGCCGATTTCCATGCATTAGGATAGTATCCCAACTTAAAGCAACCATTGTATATAAAATGTAGGAATTGTATAGTAAACCAATTTGTGGATGGTGCTTTAGGTAGAGATATCGACTTCCATCCCAGCCTGCAGATTTAAAAGGTTTAAGTGGCTTAATCAGGCACTTTATGCCGTCGACTGTTATAAAATCGATATCGGCTTGCATTGGAATTGCGTTAATTGATGTCATTGAACGCGATACTGCCGATTCTATGACGTTGTTGCTTATAAGGCTATTGGTCGAGTTGTGGCTAGCGAAAAAGCTATGGGCTAAGTAGTTCGCTTTCTCCTCCTTTGAAACCATTACAGTGTTTCCCACTTTCAAGGCCGGAACATGGGTTTTTTTCTTCTTGACGACTTTAATCGTATTCCAAAAGGGCCTGCTTCCTTTCTCTAATCGTCGAAGCATAGAGTTCCACAAATTATTCCTGAACTCGAAAATTAAGTTTTTAATACTGGTAGTTAGTAATTTAGTTATGGATAGATATACCCTGCTTCGAGTTCTGGCCCACAAGTTTCTGAATCTATTCCTTTCTTTTATAATGGCTAAGATATAGGTTGGGAGAAAATTTGAATAGCTATTGCATTTAAATTTTTTTGGCACAGATACTTCTATGCTTTCTATTAATGCTTTTGTAAAAAAATCTATTTTTTCGTCAATAGACTGTACTGTGATGGTTTCGGTAAAAATTGTTTCATCTAACCTCAGTTTGTTTCTTAAAGTTCGTTTGTATCGACCCCATTGAGCATTTTTGAAGTCGAAAGTCATGTATTCGTTCTTCTTTGGTGTAGACATTATGGTACATTTCACTGGTAAGTGATCGGAGCTAAGTTCGTTGATGGTCAATGGATGTGAGATAAGCTCAGGGACATAAGTTATAAATAAATCTAGTGTGGAAGGATTAGATTGATGACTTCTAATAATACTTAAAACGTGTTAGTTAATTTTGCACCGTCCAGTCACTAAAAATGTTGGTGTTGTCATATAACATCAGCTTTGTCGCTATTTGAACGCGTCCTTCTGAATCGGAGGCTCTCCTCTGAGCTGCAATCGACGTCCCCGTTGTATAGTAGTCGGAAAAAGAAAAAACTATTGGTTCTATCATATTAATTTGTGCTCAGCTTGAAGCTGATCCCTACTGGGATCAGTAGCTCATTTTTGATGGAATTAAAATTCATGAAAAAAGTGTATATTTCGAATTCGTGAAAAATTATGAAAAAAATACGATTTTTGCCTCTTTATGTTTTCTTAATTTTTCCTTCAAAAAACGGTCGTTCTTTTGACTTTATCTTCTTACTGTGAACTCTAAATTACAAAGCCCGAACGATAGCTGAATTATTTTTAATCTGAATATTGAAACACAACAATATTGAAGGGCCGAATTGAAAAAAAGGAGGGAATTTTGGAGAAGTTGCGCCTGGTGAAGTGAATCAGCCCCAAATCGATGAAGCTTTTAACTACTTTACTGCTTCTGTACTTGAAAGTATTAAGAATTCAGTATACAAAAAAGTTATTCGCAGAAATGGATCAAATTCTGTTCTCCCACATACATTGGAACTAATTAAATTGCGGAGTTACTCTAGATCCAGAAAGATAAGATCGAGGGTTGATTTTTTTCTCAACTGAAGGGAAAGTATTAACTGCAGTTAAAAAACGACATGTAAGCAAGTTATAGAAACAAATCCTGGAATAGCTTTGATAAAGCTTGCGAGCCATTCTGGAATTTGTCAAAAGTTTTTAATGTTTCGATGCGTGATTTGAAATTTTGAATCACTTACAAACCTGAAGAGCTTATAATCACAGAGGATTTGATGGAATAAAAAATACACACCTCAAAAATCTACAGACTATGGGGTTTCCATTCCTACTTAAATAATTCAACTGTTGCATTAAAATAGTTTGGAAGATGACTAAAGTGATACCTTTAGTAAAACCAGGTAAGACACAGAGCAATAAGTTTACTTAGTTCATAAAGCTATCTACACTATCAACACACTAAGATCGCAACGATATGCTCGCAGCGGAACAGTTTGTGGCTATAGACCATTTCAGTCCACAATAGACCAAACACATCACATAACCCTGCATATAAAAACGAAGCACAGACGTAAAAAAAACTATTAACACTGTGTTGCATAGAGATCTGCTGCCCTTGAGATTCCCCATATCAAAGAGATCATGCAAGGTTTCTTCAGGCGACTGTTCCTCGATAGCTGTGCCCAGGGCACACTCCTCCATTATAATATCTTTACTTCAGATTTCTCGCCGCTATATAATTGTGAATGTGTTATCTTCGCACACCCATCCCCAAAAAGCCAAGCGCAAATTGCATATCCCAATTAAGGCCGATCTCACTCCTTCCAAATTTCAGCAAAGGAAATTCGAATCGGTCTGTGAAACGATTGGTGTAATCCAACAAAATCAATTTGGGTTCAAACTAACCCACTCCACTTTTCACCCGTTGTTGAAACTTCATACAGACACAACGAAAGGCCTTAACAAAAAGGAGATCACAGTTGCCTGCCTTCTTGATATAGAAAAGGCGTTCGATTCAGTGTGGATCAATGGTTTGGTATACAAACTAATGAGACTGAATTTTCCCCATACCACTATTAAAATCATACACAGTTTCCTTACGGGCGAATGACTCAGTCACGTATTCTCTTCCAGAATGCCCTCTGTAGCTCTCCGCAATGTTGAGGAACATATCCTTAAACTACCGAAAATGGGGAAAATGTGACTACTACCGAACACGACCAAAACCGGACTAATCTGCTTCTGGACTGCCTCTGGACTGCCTCATACTATACATTGGTTCAGCCACCAAGTGCAAGAATTTTGCCTTGACCATGCCCGATAACTCCATCATTCGACCAAAACGAAAAGTCAAATACCTAGGAATTCACTTCGAAGAAAGATTCAGGTTCAATTCCCATGCGACAGCCACACTAAAAAAGGCCAACCATGCGCTAACCCTTATCCTCCCACTGATGAGAATAAGGAACGGTTTGGATACAAGAACCAAACTCTTGCTATACAAGCAACTAATCCGTCCCAT
Source organism: Orthonevra nobilis (assembly GCA_963555765.1). Lineage (NCBI taxonomy): Eukaryota > Metazoa > Arthropoda > Insecta > Diptera > Syrphidae > Orthonevra > Orthonevra nobilis. The sequence continues at coordinate 105,719,791 of OY743225.1, read as the reverse complement.
CGTGACATATAGTATTGTTTCCCAATATGGTTCACGATAAGTCCAAGCCTAATGAAGAAAATTCAAATCTCGAGCGAAAAGCACTTCGTTACTGCACAGGTCTGCAACGAAATCCGAAATCCAGAAACCCGTCACTTCTATAGTAATGAAATACTATACGGCACGGCAAACATGCCACCCATAGAAAAGTATCTATGCGTAATGTCCTCAAGGAAGCTACGCAAAATCCCTTCCCACTCCAACAATATTATCATTATAATTACATGTAACCCATGTATTGAAAATCGCTATATCAATGTCCCTTCCATGATGGACCCGGGGTATAGAATAGCAAATGAAGAAGGATTCATAGACGACTTTGACAAGAGTAAGCAGAATCACCCCAACTATCACCGGGGATGATACTAAGAAACTAGAAGCATTCTCGCCATCATCAACAGCATAATAATCATCATCATCATCATCATCATCATCACCATCATCATCTTCAACATCATCATCATCATAGACCGTCGGCGCTGCTCACGCACGGCGTTTAATTAATACAGTATATACGTACTACTGTGTCCAAAAAATAAGGTGACATATGAATTTAAACTGCGCGCGTCGAAGGATTTGGAAATTTTTCTTTCTTTTTAGGTTGGTAGTACTGCCAGTGTCATCTATGTGAAATTTCATGTCAAAATATATTCATAGTGTTTGAGATACACGTCGTTTTGTGAGCTGCTAAAAGTGAGTTTTTCGTTTTCTGCGATGTCGAAATTTATTGAGCAAAGAATTTGCATTAAATTTTGTTTGCGGAATCAATTTTCTGCTGCGGATACGTTGAGGATGGTGCAGAAAGCCTTTGATGATGAGGCTATGTCTAAAAAAAATGTTTACAAGTGGTTTAGTGATTTCCAAGCCGGCCGTGAACGTGTCGAAGACGAAGAGCGTTCTGGGCGACCATCAACCTCAACCGATGAAGCTCACGTCCAACAAATCAAAGATTTGGTGTTGAAAAACCATCGATTAACGATTAGAGACCTTGCTGATGAAGCTTATCGAAAGGCTCAGTCAATACCATATTGAAGGATGCTTTGGGCCTCAAGCGCGTCAAATCTCGACTGGTACCGAAAACATTGAATTTTTTGGAAAAAAGCCGTCGCGTTGAAGTGTGTGAAACAATGCTTTCCGACTACCAGGATGTCATGAAACGCATTTTAACTGGCGATGAGACCTGGATCTATGCTTACGACCCCGAAACAACCGATCAATCGAGCGAATATCGTGCCAAAGGAGAGCCGAGACCAAAAAAACCGCGCCAAAGTCGCTCAAAAATCAAGGTCACGTTGACTGTTTTCTTTGATTATCGTGGTGTTGTGCTTCATGAATTCCTTCCAACCGGCCAAACAGTCAACAAGGAATATTATTTGAACGTTATGCGTCGTTTGCGTAACGCTATCCGTCTAAAAAGACCGGAATTATGGAAAGACAATTCTTGGTTTTTACACCACGATAATGCACCATCCCATACCGCACTCGTAATTCGTGATCATTTCGCCAAAAACTCAACCCATATCGTTTCGCAACCACCGTATTCATCTGATCTGGCGCCGTGCGACTTCTGGCTGTTCAACAAGCTCAAAAGACCGCTCCGGGGACACCGTTTTGATACGATAGAGGAGATTCAAGCCGCAGCGAAGACGGAACTGAAGGCCATCCCGGAAAGTGACTACAACCAGTGTTTCAAAGATTGGAAAATCCGTTGGCATAAGTGCATTGCATCGGGAGGGGATTACTTTGAAGGGGATGAAATTGATTTGGAAGAATAAATAAAGAATTTTCAAAATAAATACAATGTCACCTTATTTTTTGGACACAGTATATATATAGACAAAACAAATTTAATTTCTAGAAAAAACGTAATTATTTTAAGCCTTTAGGCCAACGCAGAGCCCTGTGCGCTCGCAGAAATGTATTAAAACTAGTTATAAGTCAAAAATTATTGAAAAATTGTACATAAAAAATATATCTGAGCAATAAGGATTAAATTGTAAACTGTAATAAATTGTTATCTTCGCACAAATTCATTTACTCATCAGATGCAACTGGTTTCCACATGGAAACTAACTTGAAATCTGCTTCGAACACAATTCAAATTTATTTCAAAAATTGGAAAATTTAATTAAATGCTTCAAAGACTCAGGCTATCAGTTTTACTCATAAAATAAAAGTCGGTTTTCTGCCAAGCAACATACTCGTACTTTATAAATGGCATTGTGATCGAGTCTCAAGTATCTTGGGGTGCACCTGGACAAAATATTATCCTCTGGCCTATTTAATTAATAATATAAATATCATACTTTATTCTCTCATTAATCGAAAGTCTATATTAAGCAATTATAATTAACTAATGACTTTCAAATCTGTATTCCAATTCATTCATTTACACTTACTCTTACATATGGATTTTTTATTTACCATGATCTTTTGGAACTGAGGAGCTGCATTTGATCGCTTAATTAATTATCCGAACGCTATGTTTGGTCATGTAGTTCACCTGACAATCATTTGATTTCGGGATTAAATTAATTTAATATAAATTACCAAATTAGTATATTTATTAGTTGAGTTAATTTTTTTATTGTTATTCTAATTTGATTTCTAGTCTCATTTGTTAATTTGTTTTTCGTTGCATTTTTTTACTTTACTCTTCTTATTTTGTTTTTTTATTTATTTGTTAATTTATTTATCTACCTATTTATTTAATCATTCATATATTTATTTCATGAAACTGTAAAATGTTTTTGTAAAATAATGTATGTTAACGCTAAAATAAAAATCATCTACATTTATAAGTACAAATAAAATGCTAAGTGCTTGTTACTAGTATTTTCAACCTACTGTCATTGTTTATGTGAAAATATTTTTTGATTTGCATGATTTGTGAGAAAATTTATAAGCAATAATTGTTTTAATCCTTTCTAAATTTATTGTTGTTACTTTACAGTATTCGATTGAGCCCCATCCGTTGTATGCATTGACATACATATATATAGTATTACAATATAAAACAAAAAAAATTATACTTACTAGCACGGTGTTTTTGAAAAACATTGGTATCTTTAGATCAGTGGTATTTCTCTCAAGAGCGTCAATCATTTTTTGTGCAAATATATACACCCTGCAATGAAATTGATCTTATTAATATGGTCGTAAATGATTATGACATTCCTTACATTATACTGTGATCATAGCGAGTCCGATTCGCCACACTTTCAAAACGATAAATGGGACCATATTGATGAATATCACTCAACCTTTTAAATTGCGGTGTTTTGATAATGCTCGAAATGAAAACAGGAATATCTATGCCTCTGTACTTCATCTGCATGTATTAAATAGAAAGAAATGTTAAGTGAAATTTGTAAAAATCATATGCATTTTTTTTGTTAAAGAAAGCTATGGAGGCATCGCAACAGGTTGCTTAGTAGTTGAAGCTTTACTTAAGGGGGCATTCTAGTCTAGAAGCATGAATTTCATGTAATTTTTGAGGTGTCATAAAAAGAAAGGCAATTAATATTTTTAGTATCCATTTTTTATTAGTTATATATTAACACAACAAAAATACAGAAAAAAAAAAAAACAAATAAAAAAAGTTGAAAATTTTAAAAACGAGCAGTTGAATTGGCGCGTAACCATATCCACGATTTCATTTTCTTGAATTTAAGATTTCTCATAGCATCGCCCAGAAATATGCAAGATCAAGCCAAACAAAGTAGAAATTCGATTTACTTGTAACTACACTAAGAAAAATTTGTTTGGGTGCGAGTAGGTCTGCCCATACCATGAACTTCCCATCTCAAGATAAAAAAAAAAAAAGATGCTGTTTTATTTGCCGCCACTATCAAATTCCATTTGGGTTATGAAAACATCATTAATTTCCTAGAAAAATGCATTGCAATAGAAAAAATTAAATACATACATATTTTATTCAGCTTTGAATCATTTAAAAAAACTAACGTATTTAATATTTATTTTTCACACTTTTCTCTCGAAACTACATAATTCGCTTTCATCTACTTTTCAAAGTTTCCATGCTTCTGCATCATATATCATAGTAAGACGGGGATAGTAGGCCGATACTTAGGTTCGAGAGAGGGTTTAACATAATTGCTTCCTTAGCCACGGGAATTCTCGGTTTGACCTCAACGCTGGTGTTATTATCTGTGTTTACAGCGAAGCCTAAGCAAAGTCCCTAACTACCACAAAGTTATAGCTGTCTATGTTAACGTTCTGAACCAGACGTCGCATTTGGGTGTCCTTTCTTGATGACAGCATTTATTTCTTTTTGCCCTATTGTACAAAAGGACGAGCTTGGATGGGATGCCAAACCTAGACATGGCTTCATACATCTCGTCTCTGTGGACGAAACAGAAACCATCTGCCGATATATTTATATTTAGTCTATGGTGGACTCTACAATTGGCACAGTTAAGATGGTCTCCTTTCTTTAAGAGCGGGCAAACAATACTGAGATTCTATTTTCATCTTTGATGCTTTATTGCTGTCGCATTGAAAAGTTCGACAGCTAAAGTTGCTTTATTAGATTTTAGCTTATATGTTACTGCTATCTATTTCGTCTAGGTCGGTCAGACGCTGTTGGCCTGCGTCGTCTAATACAGTCCTCAGCATTGACTGCAATTCGACTAGGATTTTTCCACTTTGAACTTTGTAGGCTTTGGTTTGGGGTCTGTAACCCTGAGATAATTGTTTTTTCGAACCTCTTTTCTGTTTCTTTATATGTCAACATCGTCGATCGCGCATTTCTCATGCTTGAGAATGTTGTGCACGAAATTAAAACTGTCAATTAGAACACTTGAAAATTTGTCACGCGTGGCAATTACAGCATATTTCCCGCATTTAGCTGTTTTACAATCCGTTTGTTCCAACTTACGGCCGATTGCGTTTGTTGTTCTGGTCAATAGAAAACAAGAGACAGGGTAGTTTCCGAATTTCATTTAATGCTTATTTTCTTAGTGACCACTTTGTGTGGGAGTTTTGTTTGCCAAAAGAATGGGTATTGAGCAATCAGATTGTTACTGAAATTGTTTTGTGTGTGACCAAAAAAAACCAACTTATAACGAATCAAGTTAGAAAAAATATAGGACCAACGACACAAATTCTTAGCTAGTCTTCTGTAGGCACATAGTGGCATACAGGCATCGCTTTAAGAGCATAGAACTCTACGTTAAGTTAAGATGTGTCAAATTTGGAGTTATATTACGACAACTTTTACATTGAAAGTTGAATTTGTTATTGAAGTTGTTTTTCAACTTCACCAAATAAGTGTTCAAACTTGTTAGGGAAAGGCATCTGATCTGAGCTAACAAGGAAACGTCATTTACAAATTTTTACTATTCTAGTTAAAAAAGTTTAGAAATGAGAAGATGAGAAAAATTTAAATTGGTGACCAGAGTTTGGCTTTTGATTGCGGAATTTAAATCGTTGTTTCGATATTAACATTGTGAAAGATCGCTTATGTCAACTCCTTGTTCGAATCGAAAAAAGATACCACCACGAAACCAAAATACGTATACGTGGCTGTGAACACTTCGGTCAGTTGAATAGAAAACTTAACAACATCCAAATCGCACTAACACCACAACATTTCGACAATCGTTCCACAAATTGCAAAATGTTTTTTTGTTGCCATATTGGAATTCGAGTTTTAATATTAGAAAAAATTTCTCGTTTAGAAATCACTTGTGTTTCGTTCATCGGTTTAGGAAAATGAAGAAAAAGTGATAACTAAGCTCACAATTTCTGAGTCCTACTTTTAAGTAGCATCTGATGGAAACACCGAAAGGTCTTACCCAGCCAACTATTTCTAGCCGGAGCATTGTGATTTGGCATAATTTGGACGTGTATAGCCCTGAGGCATAACAATATATATACATATACACATATGTATTTCATTAATATGAAAACTAACTTAATTTAGCGACAAAAATTGTTCAATGTTATGTGATGCGGAACCCTTCGTGGGCGTGTTCGACTCGCAATTCGACCAGTTTTTTTTATTACATTATCTTAAACGATTCTTTTTTCAAATGAATATACTCGTATGGCTGAAAATATGGCCGAATGAGTGATTTATTGAATAAAAGTGAATAACATATTAAGAGTGTGCCGCATATTGTGTGCGATTATTTCTTGAAGTGCAATGTCAATGTTTCCATAATAATTTGTAGCGTAAAACTGATAATGGGATATCAAATTTCTACTGATAACATTATTTATTTAAAAAATAAAACAAAGCAAACTTTTACTGTACTTCTTCCGGTTAATATAAATTATCGTTCTTAATTTTATTTTTCGGATTAATTGCATGAATCGATTTTATTTTTCTTCTTATCTGCAATTGCGTTTTGCTATTTTTCTATTTTAAGAGCACAGTTTATCGGTACGCCAGGCGCACATATTTCCAGCTAGTCAATGACTGACGCCTGTTGGTATGTTACGTAACTCAGCAGCTCAACAATTGAATGACGGATTAGTCGTTTCAGAAAATATTATGTGCAACATTCCTAAGGCTCCTTTATTTGACAGTACATACTTTCCATCCACAATTTTTGTTAAAGTAAAAGAGATGGTCTAAGTAACGATTTGACAGAAAGATTGGAGGGCTTTGCTTCTCCATATTCCTGCATGCTGGTGCAAGGAGTTTACGCTGGCTAGAGCGTCTACAGAAGATAAACACGTGAAGGACGGCCATGGGCGTGTAACAGGAATCTCATAAGAGGCCACTTTTTATCGAACTTGACATGAATAAAATGTCAGCGCGTTAGCAGGTACCATAACCCGATCAACCACAAAATTTAATTAAGTAACGAGTTGATATTTGATGAGCTGCTTTTTGCTTAGCAAACGTCATGACTGCAGCCTTGTGCAGCCTTGTGAGCTGATCCGTAGCCTTGATAAAAAAGCTCTGGACACGCAGTTCTCGTATTTGGTGTGCGTGGTAAGATCCTGATAAAGTCGCTCCCTTTTTTAAATATTCCTTCAGCGCCCCAAAACACTGATACCATAACCTTTCCCTGCCGAACTCGATATTCTTCCACTGAAGAGGTCGCTTCCGGGTCCTCGATTGCTGTTTGATTTCTGTATGAAAAGGTTGGACGCAGGTCTCGTCTATGAACACGAAACGTGATAGAAAAATCTCGTGATCGGTCTAAAACTTTTCGAGATTCGCCCTCGAAATTTCCACTCGTGTCTTCTTTTGGTCGTCGGTCAACAAAGATTCTTCATATGTTAATCGTTGGCAAGGATTCTTTGAACACTGCCATACGAGATGCCTGCTACCTCAGCCTTATGCCTAATGGTGAGTGAAGCCTCTTCGATCTGCTTACACGATTTCTTCATCTACCTTTATGTTTTCTTAAGTGCGAGACGTGAATAGACGTCCCTCGCGGTGTTCATCTTCAGTGGATGTTGTCCCCTCATGTTTCCACCAAGTGGCTGTATATATCTTTGGTAGACAGCTCTTATTAAGATTTTTTCCAATTTGATGTCCTCTCTTCGAAGGTTCATATTCAAATGAATGTTCCTCCCTGGAGAATCCGCAAAATTCCGAATTATGGCCCCATATGTTTCGAAAATGACCTCGAATTACATCACTAATTTTTGTCATAAACAAAAAGTGTCTGAGTGTTGTGATTTTAAATTTTGGAGAAGTTATCCAGGGCAATAGTGAAACATTTTTAAAACAAGGTTTTAACGCAGTTTTAATTTTTACCAAGAAATCGATGTCAATCCCTTTGTCGTTTTTCCAATATACCGGTGAAACGAGGAACGTCCGTCAAAGGAAAAATTTCTTAAAGGATTAGACCAGATAGTACAATTTTCTATAAGACGTTTCTTTTTTGTGTTGCCAAAAATGTACATCAATGAGACTTGTATCAAAAAAAAGAGGGGTGTAAAAAAACTGTGAAGTTTTTTGTGCTACATGTTCTAAAAATTTTTAATTTTAAATTTTGTAAAATCATATAAAAAACGTCTATCATAAGAATCGTAAAACTAACAGATACTCAATCAATCAGGAGACTAGAATATACACTTTTTGAAACACACAGTTATACTGCGATGATTGTGGAAGCAGAATTTTTTTTTTTAAACTTATGCATAGCAAAATTCAGTGATGGCATATCTTTTTTTAACGCAGCGAAAAAGATGCTTAAAGGTTTAAGCATTAATTTGATATATAGTAATGTAAGTTTCATCAGCATTTACCAAGCAATTTTTATTTATTATAATACATTAATTAATTGTTTTAGGGTGAAGAAAAAGCTACAAGAGAAAATGAGAAGCTAGACCGAGAGAAGGAGAGCGGTTACTGTATAGGCTCTTAAAACAAAAATAAAGAATATAAAGAAAATAAGGAACATAAAACACTCAATCCAATAAGCCAATTATTATGTTATGCATTTACAATTGAAATATTTTAATAAGTATTAGAAAATTTGAAAAACAAATAAAAAAGTTATTGCAGAATAAATACAAAAATAATAAATATATATATTAATGCGTAAATATATGAATAACTAAATACATAAATAAAATTATAACTTATTGATTAATAAATAAATAATGAAACGTAAACATAAATAAATAAATATTTATTAATAAGACAATTAAGTATATAAATAAATGTATATATATTTTAATTTTAATAAATTAATAGATACGTAGCCAAATAAATCATAAGAAACATCAATATAAATAAATATGAATAAGTACATTTATGAGAATGAACAATTAAAAGATGTTGTAGCGGTTTAAATAGCTAACATAGACACTGTTGCTCTGCACCTTTCGTTATATTTGTCAGTAAGCTTTATTATTAAGGGAGCAACCGTCTCTATCTTTGACAGAGAATGAAGCTCATATGTCGAAAAATGCCCTGAAAGTTTCAGCATCATTTTTAGAACCTTGTTTTGAGTTTGCTGCAATATTAATTTTGGCTGGATAGCCGTAAAATATAATGACATGAAAAATTGCTTTAAATAACATGAGTTTATTCTTATTGCTCATTTTTATCTTCCCATCAGGAAGTTCTTGTAATCGATCCGATTTTCGAAATTCAAAATTTTTACATTTCTCCACGTTTGACGGTCCCAGTAATCGGATTCCATTATTTTTAGAAAGATGTCTGTGTGTGTGTGTACGTACGTACATATGTACGTTGGTGCGGATTCTTTCGCACAGCCTAACTCGAGAACAAATCAAGCTATCGAAGCCAAATTGATTTCATTCGAAGCGTGTGTGCATAAAGATCACCTGAAAAGCTTTTGGTTAAATTCCACAGGGTGGTTTGCGTTTTATGAAAAAACTGTCAAAAAAAGGGACATTTCCACTTCTTAAATTAAAGCCAATTTAGTTTTCGAATAAAAATAGCTCAAAATTAATTAAATTTATAGTTTACAGCTACCCTATCAGATAAAAAAATATGCATAAACTGCCGTTCATAAGATTCCGGACAAATTCATACAACAATTTTTTTTTTGTTCAATTTTAATGCCAAAAGTTTCATCAATATTATGTTTATTTAGCCAATTAACTAAACTAAGTAAGTTACTAACTACAGAGACTACCAAAAAGACTAAAACAATATTTAGTTGAGGCCGTTTCATACCTAAATATTGCCCTTTTCTCTATTTCCTGATCCAAATTTCCACGGAAGTTCTTTGAAAATTGTTTCAGAAATGTGAATCCTGTAAGTCTATCCCATTTTTCTCAGAGTGACTGTAGCTGTAGCTTGACGCTTTTGTATAGTTATAATATATTAGCAATAAGAAGCTCATGGCGCAAAAAATCTGCAAAGAAAACTGGACTGAATGTGATCCTCTTTAAGCCATATATTTACCAGACAGAAAAAGATACTTTGCTGAGCAGTTACCAGCTCGGAAGAAAGAGGTGGTGGAAATCTCTGGATTGAAACTATGTACTTTTGAACCCTTTCAAAAAGGACATAAAGTTAATCACGCCTTAATATTCCGAGCAGTGCTTAATATCTTCCAAAGAAAAGCAATCAAACAAATTTGATTGATTAAAAATAATTCCAAAAATACATGAAGTTGAGATAAACAGTTGGTCCTCAAACTTTTAAAATATGAATCACTATAAACAGAGTTCTTACAAAATTTAATGCTTTTGAAACTAAGCTATATAATATTTGACAATTCTGGCTATCTGATGTACACACTTTATTGAAAAAGTTGAAAAACAACTGCCAAAAGCAAATACAAATTCAACTCTCAATGTTAGAGTTGTTGTTATGAAATCGATTTTCGCAACTCTAAATTTAAAATATCTTATCTTCACGTTGAGTTGGATACTCTTAGAGGGATGACTGGCTAAGATTTTGGGTCGTTGGTCCTATATTACAGTCGAAAATGCTTTCATTGAGTCGTTTAATGCAAGCCATGGACAGCCAGCCAACAAAAACAATTATCTCAAGATTACACACCCCAAACCGAAGCCTGCAAAATTCGAAATGGAAATATCATAGTAGAATTGCAGTCAATGCTGAGGACATGGAAGAACCAATAATGCCATTTACCTGACTTAGACAAAGTACAGATAGCAAGATAGAACTTCTAAGAGCGGCGGCGATGACTAAGTTGGGAGTATGCACCAATACATCTGCAATACATGGCCAGAAGAAAGCATGCGAGATGAATGGAATCTCAGTATTGGTTGCCCAATCGTGACGGAAGGAAGCCAATTATAAAGATATCAATCTCCTCAAAATTGCCTTTAACATCTTTTCCGCCGTATGATGTGAACGTCTGAAGCAGTTCGTTAACAACCTGATAGGTCCGTATTAATGTGGTTTTCGACCAGAAAAGTCCACCATAAACCAAATATTAACATAACGACATACTTGGAGAAAACCCATGAGCGCCAAGTCAGTAGGCACCACCTTTCCATCAAGATCAAGGTTGGTTTTGGTGTCTGTTTCGTCCACAGAGACGAGATTTATGTCCCTGCCAAGCTCGTACTTTTGTGAAGGATGGCGATGGAGAAATCAAGCTGCTCCATTGGGGTTTGCAAAGACGTCATCAACCCACTTGATGTCAAACAACATTTTAGACAAGGTGATGCACTGTCATGCCATTTCTTGAACATCATACTTGGGGCAATAGTGCAAAAAAACCTTGTCAACGCCAGAAGGCAAAAAGAGGCATATGCTGTCATAAAGAAAGACCAAACCCTGATCAGAACGTTACCATAGACAGCTATAACTTTGAGGTAGTTAGGGCTTTGTCTATCTTGGTTCCGCTGTACAAACAGATAATAACACCAGCGCTGAGATCAAATGAAGAATACCTCTGGTTAAGAAAGCTAAGCCCTCTTTCGAAAAACTGAAGCATCGCTCTATAAGACCCATATCATCCCCCGTCCTACTATATGGTGCAGAAGCATGTACACTTTCAAAAGCGGATGAAGGCCCCGTTGTTTCGAGAGAAAAGTGTGATCTTTCGTCCAATCTGCATTGACTGTGAGTGGAGGAGAAGATTCAACAACCAATTGACTTAGCCAAAAGGATAAAATACCATGCCACGCGGACTGTAAAGCCAACTCAAGTTAGTAATTAAATGATTAAAGACAAAAAAAAAGTCCATCCAGCTATCATTTAAAAAAAAAAACCGGTAAGAATTATTTTAAATTATATTAAGTTATTTCTGCAGTAAAACTAAAAATCTAATTTTCTTTTAGTAGAAATGTAACTCAGTCAGAAAAAAAGTATTTCCAAATTTATATGTTAATCTATCAATGTTAGAAAATACTCAATTCGTATTTTAAATGATACAAAAATACGGGAACATATACGAGTATATGGTATTCCTCAAAGGCAGCTAAAAATATATTTATCTGATCTTTTTGTTTGCAATGCATTTGGTTAGGGAATGATCCGAATTGAATTTCTTGTGTAGGCAAATAAAATAGCACCTATTTCTTTTGTATCTTGAGATGGGAAGTTCATGGTATGGGCGGGCCTACTCGCACCCAAACCAATTTTTATTATATAATTATAAACGGCTTATCTCCTTTCCGAAGAATATCAACCAAACGTTATAAAATATGAGATTTTATTTTTTTTTCATCCAAGACTAGTCCAGTATAGTCTAGTTCGGTAAACACTTATCGTTGATATGCAATAAACGCCGCAATCACTAGACTCATCGTCCAGCAATAGTAGTCTGACTAAATGGTTGATGTGATGTAGTGATTCATCTATCAGCTTGTTATGATCCAAACTCCAAGTTCGTGTCGTCAAATTAATGGCTTGTAAAGATAATGTAATCAGCTCTGCTATGAATTCATAGCACTGATAGCAGAATGATTATGCAATCTTCCACTGCAATTGCATATACATGCATACATGTAGATATATTCGATTGGAGTATACAATAAGACTCAACCCTAAATGCATCTGAATTTCCAACCACATCGGAATCTTTCAATTCTTCCAATAATCCTTCTGTACGATTTATTTATATTTATTATAAGGACAGTCATAAGCCCTCGAAAGAAAGAGTATTTGGAACTTTGGGTATATCTACTTTGGGAACGATGATAATAAGCTATTTCGAGGCAGTTTTTGAATGTGCAAGAACTGATAATAGTATAACTCAATTAAACACGTAAATGGGAATCCCCAAGTCAAAATAAAAAAAAAATATATTTCATTCACTGTCATCGCTTGGCAGTCCTTAGTAGCCTTCTCTTATTTATCGAGAGCCTGATTTTCGACACATATGCACAAGTATTTATAAGTCGAGATTTTTTCACCTTACTAACAAAATACTTTATTCAACAATAATTCGCTTTTAGACTTTGCCAAAGAAATATTTCGAAATCGCGTGAAAAATTCACTGAGTTACAAAAACACTGCCACACTGTCACATCATTCAAAGCCTTGGCGATCGTCACCAAACAGAGGTTGAGCTGTCTCACAGACTTAGATCCGTTAGAGGGATGGATGTAAGTGCTCAAACGATGAGTGGAAATTAGCCTGAAAGCATGAAGACCTGCTCGTGTACCGAGACTCACGATGCATCACAAGCGACGTCGGATAGTATTTGCTCGCGTTCAACCAAGATTTTACCGAGGCCGACTGGAGTCGAGTTCTTTGTACTGGTGAGTCCAGGTTTTGCCTGCGCTCTCCAGTTGGACGTAGCAGAGTGTGAGAAATACTCTTCGACGACATTTGTCCAGAGGGAACATTTCTGAGGAGGTTCCGTCATGATATGGGCAGGAATTTTCACGCACGAAAAAACCGAGCCATGCTTCATGGAAGGGTCGATGAACTGCACGTATTATATCACCAACATCGTAGAAGAATATATGGTTCCATTCGCACCGTTTATTGGGAAAAATTTCTTGCTGATGTAGGAAAATGCTAGACCTCACATCGCCAGGTGCGTTACAGAATACTTTCAGGAAGTAGAAATCGACGTGATGATGACTTGTGACCCCTCGGGGAAGAAGGATAAGAAAGCGACTTGCCCTTCCAGAGACCCTCACTGGATTGAGTCTGCTTTGCTCAAAGAATGTGAGTATTTAAACGACAACATCGTAAGGAACCTTATCCAAGGTATGCCCAGGCGGATTAAAACTTTGCTAGATGTTCGAGAAGCAAATACCCACTTCAAAAAGAATGAGGATACTTTGGAAAAAAAATTAAATAAATATCTATTTAATTTCACTTTACGGATAAATAATTCTGTCATCCAAGAGTTGCTAACAGATTGCTTATCGTTATGAAAATTTTACTTGTGATCGAAACTACATATTTACAAATTTATATTTCTGAATAAACTCAATCTCCTTCTTTTTCGAAAGCTCATACTCACGTGCCATACCAACCCCATATTAAAACAATTGTGCGTTTTAAGTCAGGCTTGCAGGATCGAAGGCACTAGGTTATTTGCTGGCATTTTTCTGACTCGAGGCTTCGCTTATGATAGATTTTGTACCAAAATTTTCTTTAAAAATGCATTTAATCAACTTCAACACAAAGTCAAGCGGCTAAATTGAAGGAAAGCCCACAATGATTGGATATCAACGGATGAGTCGAAATTTGATGTTTCTCATCTGACACCCCGAGCCGATATTGCAGACCTCATTCACATCGATAAAAACACGAATTGGAAAAAAGTATCGACAAGTTTACGTGGATTAAGATACAGAAAAAGGAACAATGCAAACAACGCTGTTTTGGGACGAACTTGAACTTTGAAAAAAAAAAATTCAATGTTTTAAAATAGAATTTTAACAAAATTTAACATTACAAAACGGATTTTGTTTTTTCAACACTCAATGCCATCATTAATTTTTAGTCAAATCATAGAAACCAATTGTCAAAAGGTGTATTCCATTTTTTTTTATTAAAAAAAAAACACCCAATTGTTCTTTTTTTCAAGAAAACCCGTTTTTTTATGACACAATTGACTACCCGTAAACTTAAAAACAAACAAGGACTTCCAGATGAGAAGTCAAACAAACACTTGAACACATTAGGTAATAATATGTTATAAACTTTTTTAATAAGTAAACGGATTTTATTTTATAGCAAAAGTTTTTAAGTTTTTTGTGTTTTTTTTTTTGGTATGTAAGCAACTATAAATCAATCTTTTCGCAAACATTTTTCGATGCAAATTTTATAATTGTCATAATTGAAGTAAATAAAAATACCTTTCGACACCAATGATAGAAAAAAAAACACACTTTTTAAAATACCGAACGATGCACAGTTTTTGAAAGTGTATTTAAAATTCAAGAAGTTTAGTTTTTAAAAAATAAGTCACTGTTAGCCAAATGCGATTTGAAAGAAATTTAAACGAGTGACCAGCGCGGCACGATGTAGAATAACGTTTGGTATTCGAGTCCGTGCTTTTAAACGTTTTATAGATTACAGCAAAATTGAAGTTTTATACTTGTACGTGATTCAAGCACTCGCGTATGTTTTATAATTATATGCACTTCTATTTAGTTTCATTTAAAATGAACGGATGAATTAATAGAATTGTAACAAATAATCAAACAAAACGAATTTATCACTATTGCTTACATAGGAGCTTTGAGTTCAATTGCAAAAAAAAAAAAAAACAAAGATAAACAAAGGAAAAAAAACTTAAGGAAATGAAGTGTCTTTTAAGTGTAAGATTACTTGGTTTGGTGGGTTATGGCAACTAAATGCAATAGCCACACATTATGGCCAATAATAGAATATTGCGATAAATAAGCGCATATCACTGCATGAATGAGCGATAATAATTCACTTAGCAATACTTATAGTGATATGTGAAGTGAATTCACAAGATCGATTTGACAATGTTACGTCTCCATATGGCTTCATTTAATGTGTTTAATGAACTGAAAGGATCCCAATCTCTAGAAAACTGCTCTAAACTTATTTGGATCTTTATAAGGCAAGCCTTAAACCAAATGATTTCCTTTCAATAAGACCATATAGTTTGCTGTTCTTGCAAATTTAATGCTGGAAACAACACATTGATGAAGACTCATCCTAATCATTCGATGCTATTTCAGCGAAGGACTTGAAGGACAAAACTCATGCACAATTTTTTCTCTGAGAACTCCACAAGCAAATGGACACTGAACTATTGTTCAATGATCCTGCAGTACTGGACATTTTGTTGAACCAAAAATTTTATGGAAATCTGAATAACACACGGAACCACATAATGAATGACTGTGCCCATTAAGCAATTTTAATTCTTTTGAAAAGCAGGCGAATAATGTAAGGCAAATATTTTTAAATGGGCTGATGATATCATGAGCATCATGCGCCGAGATATGTACATATGTGCAATCCAAACAAGACAAACGAAATGAATTTGATTGTTTGGAAATAAAATTACGTTTGAGTGTTGCGAATTCAACTTAATTACGAAAATAATCATGTTTCGAAACTGTGTATTAAATTAAAACCAATATCTTCATAGTTATACTTATTGGAAAACCAATGGGGAATAGTAGAGAAACTGAAGAGGGTACAAGTTGTGTTCCCTCTGGTCCCCATCAAGACCTCGTCAATAAAATGTGGAAGAAGATGCTTCCATCAAAACCTCATAATGTTTAAATCAATATAAGTAAGGCTCACTGGATGCAAAGGATTAAAAGTGAATTCACTGATGACTTCAAGAAAAATAGGAATTAACCGATGACTTCAAAATATCTCAAGTGAATTCAATTGATTTCCGAAAACGATATCAATTCTATGTTTGCTTAAAATTTTATGCACCAGTCATAAGCCTTAAAAGAATTCTGATTTAAGCCTTTAATTCAGGAGCGGATACAAAATTGACATATGCACAGGTTGCAGGGAAAAATGTAACAATTCCCGACGAAGTTGCAGAGCTAGAT
This sequence comes from Orthonevra nobilis, assembly GCA_963555765.1. NCBI lineage: Eukaryota > Metazoa > Arthropoda > Insecta > Diptera > Syrphidae > Orthonevra > Orthonevra nobilis. Next base: position 105,703,351 of record OY743225.1, on the reverse strand, counting down.
GAGTTTGACCAAACGTTTTCTTACGACTATTGTAGGACACGTTGGACACCCTTTCTACAGCTTTGACGAGAGCAATATCATCCAACGCGATCCACCCACCGTCCAATAGAAATTTGTCAAATGGGGAGATAGATGATTTCCTTAAACAGATGAACGAGACTATTAAACAAACCATGAACAGAACGATACCAACGTATCCACAAACTAACAACATCGACATCTACCGCAACACAAAAACTGACGCACTGCATCTTCATAAGAGCAAACTTTTCTCGCGACTTAAACTCTTGTACAGACAGTTTAATGACAGACAAAACGGAGAGATTTAGACACTGAAGTCGTTGATAAGAAACATCCAACTTCTTATAAAGGAGAATTACAGAAAATCCGTTAATTCATACTGGAATAACAAAATTCGCAAGGTAAAGTTCAACAACCCGAGTTTGTTCCCACAAATAAACAAGATTTTTCGAAGAAACAATGAAAACGAACTTCCGTGTCTTAAGATCCCAAGAACGACAGATGACGAACGTATACTATTGACAGCAGTCGTAGATCCGATAAACGTCGGTGATGATGAAAACTTTTTTGTGATTTAAGATCCGCAGGAAAAGGTTGAGGTAATAGGAGTGACCTTGGCCCAAATCGCCCAATTGGCCCGAATCGCGACTTGGAGAATCGTGTCCTTTTCCATAACTTCTACCTTCGAAATAATATCCAACAATCTGATATCCAATATCAGAGAACAAAGTTTTCACTGAGTTCAATGACTATAATTTGGCATATAATCCCCTCATTCATTTCCAAGGCAGACCTTCAAGCGATCTTCGAATAACTGAGGAAGAAAAAATCTACAGGTATAGATTACCAAACAGTGTGCTTCGACATCTCCCTCTGGAAGCTATAGACATTTTCACTATACTGTTCAACAACGCACTGAATAATGCACATTATCCTGAGCACTAGAAATCAGCAATAGTACAGCCCATGTCAAAAAGGGCCAAGATAACTCCAATCCGGCGAATCTGCGATCAATTAGTCTCCTCCCGACAATAAGCAAAGTTTTCGAGAAAGTTGTCAATAGAGCCCTGACCAAGTGGGTAGAGGACAAAAATATAATTCCAGATAATCAATTCGGTTTTAGAGCGGGGCATGATTGCATACATGCCGCGTCTATACTGGTTTCAGATGTTCATTGATACAAAGCTCAGAAACAATGCACGGGTGCCTGTCTGGTTGACTTGGAGAAGGCTTTCGATTAGAAGCACTCTTTTACAAGTTGAAGAGGTTTGGCATAATCAAACCACTACTGTACATGCTTTATAACAAGCTTACCAATAGACGATTCGTTGTGAAAAATGGCAATGTTACTTCTATTTGTATTTTCAAATTAATAAGAGGTCTACAACAAGGTGCGGTTAATTCTCCGATACTTTTCAGCATTTTTACGACTGATCTTGTAGGTTCTCTTCCTCATGCTATAGCATACGCGGACGATTTGATTGCGTACAGATCAGGACCGAAGATTGAAGACATCATATCGAACTTGCAATGTGACTTTAATAAAATCCAGCGTTATTGTGATGACTGGAAGTTGAGGATTAACTATCAGAAATCGGAGACTATACTTTTCAGGACTCCGCTGTTTAGGGCCTCTTGGGATACAAGAAAGAATTGGCGAAACTTCTTGATCGTGGGACAACAAGGGCAACCATTAGCAAATCGAAGTGTAGTCAGATACCTAGGGCTCTGGCTCGATCAATATCTGTATTTTAATTAACATATAGATGTAGCTCTAGTCAGAGCCAAAGCGACTTTTGCCAGGACAAAGAGACTGTTTTATAGCAGCCAACTCGATGCCAGGGTAAAAGCCATCTGCTACATGGCTCTTGTCAGGCCAATGATTGCTTATGGGTGTCCCGTGTGGTTCAACGTGACAGAAAATTCGATGGAAAAGATTTGGGTTTTTGAAACGCAATGCCTCAGGGCTTGTCTTCGTTTATATAGAACTCCAGAATCCCAATACAAAAAATTCTATCGCAATGAGGTCCTTTACAATAGGGCCAACCTGATCAGAGTAGATAATGCAAGGGGCCTTCTACCCCAACGATTTATACCATGAGAGTGTTCGCCTTAGTGGCTTTGTCCCTCCAGAGACCTTCCTCTACTTCGACTCAAAAGGTTTGATACAGAAAAGAATGGCTTGGCCGCTCATCTTCCACATCGCCCGTTCAGGTGTAGACAGGCGACTCGACTACAATCGAGACATCATACACAGTTTCAAGGACTGTTTCCGCTTCAGCAGGGCGGTATCAACCCGCGATATAGCAGATGCGCAAAAGCAACACCGTCAATTTTGGTGGCCGTTAGAATTTGTTAACCTTAAAATATTATTAAAAGAGTTAGATTAAGTCGAAAGACATATAATTAAACACTAGTAATAGCTTAGAGCGCCCGCATAGGGCCAGTAAGTTAGTTAAGCATATCAATTTATATAAACTAGTTTAAGCGTTTTTGTCTAAATAAAATCAAATACTTGTAGGGAAACCTTTATGCAAAAAATTCTAAAAGGATAAAAAGCATGGAAAAAAACAATCAAGGGTGTATTCTTGTCTAGAGGCATGAATTTCATGTAATGTAAACAAACAATTTTACCACTTAGAAACAGAAATTTTGGAATGGGGATAGTTCAAGACACAGACAAGTCTGCAAAGAAGACTCTCTTAAAATTTCAGGTAAATCGGTCCAGTAGAACCTAAGAAATCTTGGATATTGTTTTGAAAAAGACAGTTTCGAGAAAAACGCGTTTAAAGTTTCACGTAAAGTTTTTTGCAGTCTTAATCTTGAAATGCTATTGTAGACTAACATTTATTCAATTTGCCATTCCTGCTTCATACATCAGACCTTCCTCGATTTCGAAAAAAACTATTTTTCGCGTTTCTCTCTTCATATCGAGCAGTTCTGGCCTCCTTTGATGCGTTGGATACTCGTATCTCGGAGCTGTCAATCCGGGCGTTGTCTCGGTGCACAGCAATACACTCGTAAAACTGGTGTCTTCCTATGCCGTGAAATCGCCTTTTTGTTTGTCGATCTGGACGCGTAATCCTTTGCGCTGAGGACGTATTAAAATATTTCACAATATTTTCATTTCACCCTCACCAAGTATGTCCACGTGGTTTGAAGGTTAGAATTCAACTGTTAGCAACTGGACGTAAGTGAACACTAAATATTAAAGATGCAAGTCACCTTGGGTTCTTGTATTACCGTGTATATACAAAGGACAAAAGATCTTACTGAGAAATATGGATTCAGGTAGACGTAGAATCCCTAATGTCATTTGTTCGATTAGTTCCGGCCGAAACAGTTTGGATGGCGGGTCAGCAAAATACCGGTATCTTCGAAAATAATTTGAATTTTGAAAAATCCTCTTGTAGATATATTCTTGAGTAGTTAGATTTTGAAAATATAAAAAATAAATATCGAGAATTGTAAAGAAGAAATACAAGTGTCAGAAACGCACTTGAAATTCGAAACAAATTTAAAACTTCAAGGGTATGAATTATATCACTTCCCACATCCCCATAACTCGGCTTAATTCGGCACTGCAGTCTTAGTAACGAAATCGATCGATCACCATATAAAAGCCAAATTCCAATCATGTGCTATTCGTAAAAAAATAAATTCCAATCATGTGCATCGACTTTGAAAGCCCCTTTTGCATATTTAGCAGAAGATTTATCGTGGGTGGAGATTTTAATGCTTAAACCAATATTAGGAACCCAGATTGACGAATACGAAAGTAATTAAGCAGCAAATATCACTCAGCGGGAAAACCTACGTACTGGCCACCAGATAGGAAGAAAATCCCAGATGTACAAAGAATATCTCATCAAATAGAATAAAGTCTGATCTATCCACAATGCTTTTGACCTAAGGCGATGAAAACACTATCAAAGAAAGTAGCTCAAGATTGACCAATAATCGGACTGAAGATCAGTTAGAAGAGGCTGTTCAGACACTTATTGAATTCATCTCTGCCAATGGGCAACATCAAAATAGTTTCTCTTAGTGAACTAGAAAGTTCTCTGGCAGACTTAAAAACTCGCAAGGCTCCAGGCTTTGACGGGGTAAGAAATGTTTGCCTAAAGAATCTTCCGAACATTGGCTTACGTTTCCTTCAGAAATTATTTAACGACTGCTTTAAGATAGGGTATTTTCCCAGTGTGTGGAAGGTAGCAAAAGTCATACCCATCTTGAAGCCAGGTAAGGAAGCTACTTCCCCCTCAAATTACAGGCGCATAAGCTTATTAAGTTCGTTAAGCAAGTACTTCGAGAAAATAATTAAAAATCGAATTGTGTCTTATATAGACACAAAAAACATTTTACCTTGTGAACAATTCGGGTTCAAACCTTTTCACAGTGCTGTCCACCAAGTACATCGTTTGACAAGATACGTAAAACAAAATCTCAATACAGGCAAAAGCACAGGAATGGTAATGCTTCACGTCGAAAAGGCATTCGACACTGTCTGGCACAATGGGTTACTACATAAGATGCTCAATCTTAAATTTCCGATGTACCTTGTAAGAATTATCCAATCCTTCTTATGTTCTCGCAGCTTCAAAGTTTCGTTAAATAATGTCCTTTCAAACATTTTCCATATTCCAGATGGAGATCCTCAAGGATCAGTGCTAAGTCCTGTTCTCTACAATGTGTACACCTCTGATTTCCCTCACCTGAGTAGCTGTGATTTTATGCTTTTTGCAGACGATACCTGTATATTTTCGTCGTTTGTAATTGGTCTTAACATTAAAACCAACCTACAATCTGCCTTAAATACAGTCCAAACGTACTTTAACAATTGGAAAATAAAAATCAATGCTTCTAAGACCCAAGCTATCTTTTTTACTTGTAAAAGAAAAGCTTGTCTGCTTCCAAGCAACAGACTTTCAATAGACGGTACCCAGGTCGAGTGGAAATCGCGAGCGAAGTATCTTGGAGTTCACTTGGACAAACGCTTGACCTATAATCGCCACATACAAGAGGTCGTTAACAAGGTTAACATCACTATTAAGACTCTTTATCCTTTTATCAACAGAAAATCTAAGCTCGGCAACGAGAACAAATTACTGATTTTCAAAGCAATTTTTTAAGCAAGTGCTAAGACACATATACGTTAATTACAAGTCGCGCAGACACTAAAAATGATCTTGAACCTTCCTTGGCATTTCTCAACAAATGAATTACACTACCGGGCGCAAATTGAAACTGTAGAAGCAAGAATTGCAAAACTCGCCGCTAAATACAATATTTCTTGTTTATCAGCTGATAACGACTTGATTTCAAATCAAGCTTTGTAAAACTTTTATCATCTAGTCTTTAAATAAATTCCTAATCAATTTTTTGTTATATTGCCTATTTATTTATATATATATATTTATTTATTTCTTCACTTTTTAATTTATTTATTTATTTATTTATTTATTTATTTATTTATTTATTTTTATATTTATTTATTTATTTACCAACTTTGTGATTGGAATCAAGTTGTACTTATCTCAGCAACTGATCTGAATCCTCTTCTCTACTGCCGTGGGCAACTTAAATATGATGGAGGTTTTTCTAGTGGCTTTTCCTTCATAACTATTATTCTGTGATATAAACATATTTAATCTTTATATAAATATTTTAGTTGTAAGGTAAATAAACCAAATCCTCAAACATACTACATTTTGTGAAGAAAAATCAATCTCATATCCAAAAGAAATACTTGATATTTTTGCATTATTGCGGATATGAGAATGGCTAGAAAATTTTGGTAATAATCAAGGGTGTCCACCAACAAAGCAATACTGAATAATCTTAATAGTAAGCTTTAAAGATCAATAAGAGAGTTCAAAAATGAGTCTCTTAAAAAATATCTTACCAAATTAATGAATGACATGGTAACTGGCGAAATCATTTGCCTAGTATCTCGAAGATGTTTTCCAACCCTATGAAAATAAACACTGTTGTGATGCGGAAAAATTGTGCGAGGAAGAGAGACGTATTAAACTGGTAACTATGAAAGAAATAGCCAATGAAATAAATTTATTTCGATTTCATATCAGGGGAAATTCTAAAACAGTTCCCTATAAAAGGCCTAAAGAAACTAAAGGGTGATTTTTTAGCTATTATCTTTTTGGCAACACTGGTTTAAACAGCTGATGCACGTTTCGTGTTTTGTTTCACTGTGAAACATCTTCAGTTTGGTCTATAATTTAACCATGAATCGTCTCACAAACGAACAACGCTTGCAAATTATTGAATTTTATTATCAAAATGCGTGCTCTGTTAAGAAAGTTCATCGCGCGCTTCTTCCATTTTATGGTCAGTTTAATCGACCCATTGAAGCGGCTATTCGGGCTATTGTGACTAAATTGCGCACCAAATTTACATTGTTGGACATTAAACTTCAAAGCCAACTCGTTTCGCCTGTTCTTCAATTGCCACTCTTGGATGGCGCTCTGGGAGCAACCGATGATGTCTTTATCGTCTGCACTCCCAGCAGCTGGAAAGAATGGACAAATTGTGGAAAAAGGTTGATCAATTTTGACGCCCATCACCTTGTAAACTTTAAGACAATGAATGCCATCATATGCAGCTTTGAAGTCGATGAAGTGATGGAGTCTCGATATGAAATTCGTTGGAATTATCCAGGATTTGCCTGAATGTGCATATTTGGTACGTGCCGATTAGTGTCCTTCAGAAAGGCTTCAGACGTTCAAGCAGTATGTTAGATAGGATCTTATATGCGACAGGGATTTGCCTCGATAGTTCATATACAGCTGATAGTCTAGTCAACGGGCACGACTGTATCCACCCATACCTAGCTGCTAATTAAGTGCATGCACCCTACCAAGCTCCGCTGATAGCCCTTTGGGGCAGCAGCCTTGTTATTCTTCAGCTTTTTGATAGCCAACCTCTTCCAAACTGCGATAGGGTTCTGTATTGACTGGATGTGACCTGATCACCACTAAGCATCTGCTGGAAATGCTGCTACAGTACATCTACTTATCCCTGTGCTTCGGTGACAAGGTTTCCTGAAAAAACATTGCGCTGGGAGGCTGCGTAGGCCCTTTTGTTTTTACGCAGGATTTTCTACCCCTCCGTTCTTCTGGCTCGATACTCTTCCAAGTGCTTGCATTTATACATCTTCTTCATCTTCTGTCAATTGGATTAATTCGGTTAGTTAAAATTTTTTGTCAAAATTATTGCAGTTTATTTAACTCTCGCAAGATGTAATAACAAAAATAAATTGAAAATAAAAACAAAACTCAACAATTAAATTGATAAAAACACCAGAAAAAAAAACAGCATTGAACACGATATAAATGAGATAAATATAGTCGCAAACAAAATGATTATATACTAAATAAGTGAGTGATAAACTTAAAATATATATTTATGTATTATATTGTAAGCCTCAAACTGCGTGACTTGTTGAAAAAAGTATTTCTATTCGAAATATCCAGATACGATCCTGCGAAATTAAGTCCACTTGAGTGAGAGAGTGAACTAATTTATTTGGAAGTATGAAATAGATTCATAGTAGCCTTTTTCTTGAACAAACTTTGGTTTCTCACTAAAATAAGCAATTAAAATTTAGAATAATTTTTAATTCTATGATAAACGTTAACTTACGCTTTGTCGCCGTAGAAATATATTTTATCTTCGTGCATTTCTTCGCCGGCATAAGCAATTCGAACATCAACCTTTAAGTACGGAGGCACAGCAAGCTGAAAAAAGAGCAATCCTTTCGGGTAAGGGACAAAGTACTAGTAATAAAGTATCACTTAAGCGATCATATTCTTATCAATGATCCCGAATGATAAAAAATGCAGCAGCGACTTTGCTTAAAAAAAAGGAGCCAAATGAGAGTTGACGCTCGAACGAAGGGTTCGGTTCCGCGCCTCCAGAGAGTAGGCAAGATAAATTAAAAACTCAACATTGGTTGACTTATAATTCCAATGAGGACTAAAACTTTCAGATGGGAAAGTGAAAAGTTATAAAAATAAGGATTTAAAACATTCCCAAGATTAAAAGATTATTTGATGCAGACTTACTGCAGAAATGTGTGAATCTATGATTCTGCCTTTTTTTTATAAAATTCATGCGAGGAACTTATCTCCAACTGAGTGAAAATTCGTTGATGAACGTCAAAATGAAGTGGTGTCAGTGCGAACTCTAATTGCCCACCTAAACGCGTTTCATATCAGGGTACATACTTTGAAAAATAAGAAAAAACGTATCAAAACATTGAATATCATTGTGTGCTTTAAATGCGTTATTAACAAACACATCGTTATTTAATGTTAACATTTTTCTTAATTGTGCAACCCTCTTTTATCACTTAAAGCATGATTTATTGAAACGCTGAGACAATCATAAGTCAAACACTTAAATCACTTCTATTAATAAAACTATCTTAAGAAAATGACATTGTTCTTAATTTTTTCAGATGGAGAAAAATCGTTTCAAGAGTTCCCACGAATTATCGTTTCCAAAACGTTTTTTCTCATTGGAATTCAAGCTATTACCTTGTGTTGGATGGACGGAATTATTGCCTACTTTTGGAAGTTGTTACGTTGCTCCATGAAACCCATTGCAACCCAACTAAAAATCTATTTGGGTTGCAATTTTTGGAAACACTTTCTTTGCATGGTGACCTCCATACAGCTATGTGACAGACGGACGGACGGACGGACAGCTGAAGCTTAGTAATAGCATTCCTTTCGACCCTTTGGGAGCGGAACCACTATACTGGTGGCGCCACTAGTAAATGATCATGACTCGTTGCGAGAGGCTCATCTTTTGAGTGAAGGGAAAAACCAAAAGCCTCTACGAATACTGAAAATGTCAAGCAAGTGGATCACATCGTTTGAGTAATCGAAAAGTGAACTGACCAAGTTAGCATCTCAAAAGAACTGGCGGGATACATTCTACACGATGTCTTGGAGATGAAAAAGCTATCGGCATGGTGGTTGCCCCGCTTGCTGATCGTCGACCAAAAACAGCGGCGCGTTGATGATTCAACACTCGTTTAACCGTCGATGAAACGCGATTGCCTGAGTCCAAAAGGCAGTTTGGAGAGTAGCTGGAAAGCAACCAAAGTCGACCAAAACTCGGCCAGGAATTTTGACCTCCTTTTTATGGGATGCACATGGTATAATCTTCCTCGATTATTTGCAGAAGAAAAGCATTGTCACACGATAGTATTATGCAGCATTATGATAAATTGAACGACGAAATAAATAAAAAAAGACCTTGTATGGCGAGGTATAAAGTTCTGGCGATGGCCAATTGGAACTATTACGATTCAATTTATATGCCCACCCACCGTATGATGAGTTCATCGGGAAAACCGAGTCATATGGCGAAGGCTTGGACTTTTCGTACTATAAAAAGGTCATCGAAAAATTGTTAACTCGGTATACCAATGGTATTGCTCCTTAACAAATTTCCAGACAAGTTGATAGAAAGGAGTGAGCTTATAAGAATTAACAAAGACAAGCTATGAGACGTTTTACAATTTAAGTCTTGAATCAATCGCTTCCAGAATAAACTATGAGTTAATTGTTTAAGAATTTACAGATCCTAAATTATTTTAAATTACCTTAAAGTATTTAAAATGATAAGAACACTTTTGCACATACCTTTTCCTCATCCGATTTAGGATAAATTTCAGTTAGATTGCCATTTCCCAAGCACTTTATAAGACCCATGATAATCTTGTCGGACGACTTCAGATTATTTAGGATTCTTAAAACTTCGCTATCACAAAGCTTAAGGAAAGAGCTCGTGTTTTTGCTTCGTATTTCACGAAGTTTAATCCTAGAGTAAGAAACAAAATCAATAAAAAACATATTCCCTTGAAATTCTCAATAAATTGTACCCATCTATTTGTTCCAAATCATTTTCGGTCTCAGAGATTATGTGCGTAAGTACATTTTCCAGACAACGCCACAATGGTCTTGCATAAAAATGAATGTGAAAATTAGATCTCGTATTAAAAATATCATATATCTTTTGAAAATCACAGTAGCGGTATTCGATATGAGAACGATCATCGCTGGCCCGGGCCTCTAAAAGCAGCATGTATTAATATGTATGAAAAAGTCCTCTTTCCTTACCCAGAAATACATTTTCAAAGTTCATATTAACTTTAAATGACAAAGCATTTTTAATGTGATGATAATCTCGTTTCAAGTAGTCCCATTTGTCAACATCCACATTGCACTGTTTATTGTTCACTATCTAAGAACATAATATGAAAAACAAAATTGAGGAAAACCATTCTTTAAATATATCTTACATCGAAAAGAAAACGATATCTCTGATCTCGTAGACAAGATGGATCGCCAACGATGAGGGATTTGATTAGTTGCACTGCATATTGTTTATCAGTCATCCAATCCGAATGAAACATCTTAAATATTTCATCTATACAAGCGTCCGAGTTCTCTTCGTGCTACTTGGATGTTTATGCATTAAATTTACTGAACACTTATGCACATACTTACATGATATTGGCCGCAGCAAACATATTCCCATGTATGAGAAAAAGGACCATGGCCTACATCGTGAAGTAAAGCAGATATCTGTAAATATAAAAGAGTTTATATTTTAACGAGCTTCCAAGGAATTATACACCAGGATTATTCAATTACTCTGCCGCGTTATTTCTTCAATCTTGAGAGGCAATACATTTCTCCAGCTCGCATCAAACATGCCGCCATTGATGCCTTCAAATTTGAAAATTTAATTTCCTTGATTTTTTAAAAGTTTAAAAAATTTCGAATGTGAATCGATGACTAAAAAAAATTTCTGATGCAGACTTAAGATTATGAAGTCAAAGGGTAGTGCTGTTAGTGAGAACTCCAATCGCAGTACACATTCTGTGAAAATTGCAAGAGTCATTCTAAGACCTCTGAAACGTTCGAAACCTGCACTGGATTTCCGCAAGGAGATGCGCTGTCGTGTGACTACTTCAATCTGGTACCCAAACAGTTAGTGCGAAGGGCAAGGCTAAACACGGAAGGCCTCCAATTGTTGGGATACGCAGTCGACGACCGTAAAGAAAATCATACTCTACAAAACCCTTACCCTGCCAGTTGTGCTTAATGAAGTCGAAAGCTGGATAAGAGGGACGACAAAGCTGATTCGTGGCTCCATCGAAAGAAAAATCTTGCGTCGGTAATTCGGTCCTGTGTGCGAGGTTAGCGAATGGAGAAGAAGACACAACCGCGATCTCTATGATCTCGATCTGTACATCAATGTGGACATAGTCCGCAAGGCAAAAATCCGTCGACTACATTAGCTCGGCCACATCGTGCGGATGCCTTCGAATCCGAGCCTCCTCGTTCAAGAAGATCAGGAAGGACCGCGAATTTAAGACGACTTGGTCTTGGCAACTGGAAGCAGCGCGACCGCGACCATCAAAGATGGAAGGTAGCATTAGCTCAAGCTCAATGGGTCCACTCCGAGGCTTAGTGTTTTTATTAAGCAGAAAGTCTCGAGTACCGAAACAGATATCAAGGCATATGACAATGTTATAGCAAAGAAAATTATTTTAAAATTCAATCACAATGTTTGGATACTCACAATCACAGCCTTCTTATAAAATTCGGGTATATGTAGCCCCACCGTGTTCTTCTCAAGACAATTAAGCATTTTATTAGCTAAGAAATATGTCCTGAAATTAAATACATGGAGTACTATTTGCAGATCCAGTCGCTATAAATGAAATATTACCTACCCTATGCAGTGGTCATAGCGGGTAATAGTCGCTTCCGGCATCGTTATGTTAATAATTCCAAGTTGTTTGATTCCTTTCAGTCTTTGAAATTGTGGTGTCTGGATTATGATTGTAATGTCTTCTGGAATCACCATGTGTCCGTGTATAATATCTTTGTGTTCCATCTGTAAATTGAATTCGATTATTGTTCATTGGCATTTTTATTCAGCGTGGAATATTTTCTCGATTAAACTAGGGACATTTCGAAATTCGACAAGTTAGAAAACTAGAAAACTAGAAAAGAATACTATTCCCAAGCTACAGTTCATAAATTACCCCTTAAAATTTCACTGAAGTATAAAATAACTAAGCAAGAGAATTAGAAAAGGAAGAGAAGGCTACTTGGGGGTTCCAGTTTGATTTTGGAACTGAGTAGAAATGAAAATTGACTTCGAGTTTAAGTAAATTATCGTCCAAACTTTATCGCAAAAGGATGTGGTTTCACAAAGATAACTTAATATACATAGTACGTTAGGAATCGCGCCTTACAGGGTCAACGGCACGTCAATCGTGAATGCAGGCATACAGAGCAATTTACTTACCGCAGAGAGAGAGATTCGTTGCGAATGGTGTAATTCTTGTCTTAAAAATGAAAGGAGACTCCTTAGCGCCACGTTGAATAAAGAAGCAATGCACACAGCAACTGTAGGCAGATAATTTATAAAGTTTTATTTCAAATAAATAAAAGCTTTTACTTACATCCACAAAATATAAGAAAATAGTATGAATGGACTGTGACGCCAAAGAGCCCGAACTATTTGAATGAATATGTCTTTGGAACTATCTTGAGTGTGACACAAATCTTTTTGTTTGCAAGCGAAGCTAATGCATTTTAAATTGCAATGCGGTTTGTGTTTATTATAAAAACGTGAAAGTTTAACTAACGTGATACAAATACTAAAGTAGTCATGGTGATGTTTATTTTTTGTTTGTTTTTCGTAAAACGTCAAAAATACGAAGACATTGCACATAAGAGCGAGTGAGATAGATAGGTAGATCTTTCTCTGTACATTGCAACTGGAACATTCCAGGGCAGTTGGGTTGAAACAAAATTGAGATATAGTCGAGATCAGTGCTCCCAGCCGCTTTTGGAGAAATTAGATTTAGATTTATTATATATAGCTTCATCGAAGCCAATCACTTTCCTTTTACAATTCTTTTACATTCTTAAAATTTAGATCTAGCGAATTCTATACATTTGTTTTTGAAACTCTTAAATATTAATTCGTTCCTGGTAGTAACTGGGAGTTCATTATATAATTTAAATCCTTTATATATTAGTGAATTCTGTGAACTAGCAGTTAACAAATTTGGTAATCTGAGGTTATTATTATTTCTTAGTAAATACGGTTGAACATCACTTATATATTGCACATAGTTTCTTAAATTGTTTGGTAGGAGATTGTTCTTGATTTTAAATATAAACACAAGTACATTCATTACAATTCTTTGCTTTAGAGACAACCACTTTAGCGAATTCAACATAAAGTTTATTGAAACATATCTATTGCACTTTAATATACAACGCATAGCCTTATTTTGTAATAATTGAAGTCTTTGTATTATACTATCACTACATAGAAACAGAATTGTCGAACAGTATTCAAAATGTGGCTTAATAATTACGTTATAAATATTTATTGCACTTAAAGTTGAAACATCGTTTCTTATTCGTCTTAAAAATCCTACTTTCTTAGCAATTTTTTTACAAATGTAGTCAATATGTTTACCAAAATTAAGTTTATAGTCAATAATAATCCCTAAGTATTTAATAACGTCCACTTTCTCTACAGCTTCATCATCTACCATCAGCCTTATATGCTCTCCTTCTCTTTCGTTCATTATCATACGTTTGGTTTTTGCTACATTTAGATTAAGTCTATTTTGTTTAAGCCAATTATCTACACTTAACAAATCCTTTTGCATTTTGGTGTGGCATTCTTCTATTTTCTCCTCAGCAATGTATAACACCGCATCGTCCGCAAACAATGCAAGTTGGCAATATTTCAGAACAGTTTGCATATCGTTGATGAAAATAAGGAACAATAATGTTCCCAGAATTGATCCTTGCGGCACGCCAAATGGAACTTCCTTAGGCTTAGAAAATATTCCGTTTACTTTGACTGTCTCTTACACCATATTTTTCTAATTTTTTTAAAAGTAATGATCGGTCTATAGTCTCAAATGCTCGTTTTAGGTCCAGAAAAACACAATACACACGTTTTTTTTTAGCAATTTCTTCTTTCCAGCCACTTAAAACAAGGTTAATCGCGCTTTCACAGGAGTGTTTCTTCCTGAATCCCGACTGAATATGTGTAAATAAGTTTTCACTTTCAAAATAATCATTTAATTGACTGAAAACTATTTTTTCTAACACTTTTTCACACAAAGGTAACGAATTAACAGGACGAAACTCTTCACATTTTTTTGAATTTGTAACTTTTTCAATTGGTGTAACGAAGGTTTCTTTCCATGTTTTTGGAAATATGGTCGTTTCGAAAGACTTGTTTATTATTTGGACGATACTGTCAATAAAAAAATCATTGCAATTTTCACCATTGATGATAATGCTTGTTATTGTATTCTGTTTATTAGACCTTAACACATATTGTTTTAAGTTTTGCCACATGTTTTTTTGGTTTCTTGAATTTTCTATTTTTCGTTTAATAAATTTGCTTTTTTTCCGTTTTATTTCCGCTTTGTACTTATTTCTTCTCATCCTATACTCAGTCCAGTCACTCTCTAAGTTACTCAATGTTGCTTTTTTATAACTTATATTTTTGTCCCTTTTCGATTTCTTTAGGGTTTGATCGAACCATTCATTGGTTACATGTCTTTTGAATCTTCTTATTGTAAACTTTTTAACTGTCTCAGTGACTCCTTCTCTAAATAGTTCTCCCATCGTATTGGCGTTTAAGTTATTGTCAATGTTTTTTATTTGACTATTTCTTATAGCATACTTAAATTGACTGCTTCTTGTTTTTATTTCATTCACCCATTTCCCAAGTGTCTTTATGTTTAGCGTACTTCTTTAAATTAACTGGATTCAGTTCTTTTCTTATATACATTATAACACCACCTGTGTGACTAGATATACTGTCACACCTTTCGATTTCATAATTTGTCATCACTATTTCGTTGTCGAAGACATCCTCTGTTACATGTGTTTCCGATAGTACGATTATATCATATTCCTCCTTCACAAGCAGAGATTCCTCATTATTGACCGGTAAAATCCCATGTGTGCTCATGAATTCCCCCAAATGAGGTAAAGTCGTAAATTCGTAATCAATAAGTAGTTAAGAACTAAGGAATATAATAATATGATTATTTCTCATTGAGAAGGAAGAAATTATCATTTAAGGGTCTTAAATTCAAGTAAATACTTCATATTTCTTGTTTTGAAGCCTTATACGTTTTATTGAAGTTCATTACGTACGCCTGACTTGAGGAGTAAGCTAGTGAATGCGTGATGAGAGCGTTACGAAAAGTGTGATCGGGCGAGGCGAATGAAATTGAAAGGGAGAGATAAGTTAGTGAAGATAGAAAGAGAGACGTATTTTACTGTAGGAGCATGCGAGAGCAGTACGCGCACACGTTTTCTTTCTCTCTTCCTCTTAGCAGTCAGTACTTCGCTTGCGTTACGTAACTTCATTTCGTTCTTGAATACATTAGAAATCGCTCCAGGACCATCACAAATCGTGATTGAACATAACAATAATCAAATGGAAATTGATGATGAAAATCCCACTATAGATCATGTACAAAAATCGGGACAAATTTTTGGAGTTAGGTTAATTAATTTTTATGTTATTTTTATAATCATTCATGACTCTAATAGAATTTACTAAATTTACCAAACTAAAATGATGAAATAAAAGCGGATTGGAGTGTACGCTCCGGCGTTCGGTAAAGAACGAGAGAAAAAACGCGCGCCAGGAACGTGGGACCAAAATTTGTTAACAAAATCTTTCACTCGTTCTTTCGCGCGCTCTTGGAGCGTACACCGCAGGAGTTGGAGCTGTTGGAGTGTACAACAATTCAACACTTTTCGCTGGAACGTGCGGTTGAATTTAACAGAGAGATAATTATTTTGAGTTTTGAAATTAATTTTGTAAAATTTATTATGTACAAAAGGAGAAAAACCATCAACCAAGCCAAAGTTTGTGCGGGATTAATTGAAATTTTAAGCCAAAATGAAAAAAAATTTGGGTTAAAGACTACAAACAACGCTTTCGTCATATGTCGTTAGTTCGCGAATTACGTGTCCAATTTCCCAAAGATTTCAAGTACTATTTGCGATTGGACAATCACTCTTTCGATTTATTACTAAACAAAATTAGGAGTAGGATAACAAAACAAGACACCATCATGAGAAAAAGCATCAGTGCAAAAGAACGTCTCACAGCAACACTCCGATTTTTGACTACAGGACGGTCATACGAGGATTTAAAGTTCAGTGCGGGAGTATCGGAGTGCCGCATCCCTAAGTATACTCATACCTGAGACATGTCAAGCCATTTATGAGGCTCTTAGATCAGAGTTTATTAAGGTAAAAATATAAATTAAAAGAAGAAAAAGTTAAGGTCATAGCTTCTTTATTATTGTTTAGATTTCAAAATAAAATTTCCATTATTGTCTTCAACATTGAAAAATTTTAATGAAGATATGTCCATTTTTAAGAATTACTGGCTGCCTGACTGTAGAGCTTGAGTCTTCATGTGAAGGTGCTAGCAATGGTTCAGATGAAAGAAAAGACAATGACCGTTACAAATTTCACTATCTTCATTTAGGTTTCTGAGAAACCCCTTGTGCAAAATTTGATTTTTCAATGATTCGGCAAAGACTGCCATTTTTCGAGCTTTTTTGGTAACAGTTATTCCAGCTTACTGTTAGCCCGTAGTGTTTCTGTACAAATACTAAGAAACTCCGCTTGTGAAGCATTGGAACTGGCTCCTTTCCTCTTTCAAGGCTCTTTCACTGGCCTAGCAGTTGGTTCCACCTGTAAAGAAAGATAAGATTTACGTACATGCATAATTATATACATAGGTAACAAAACCTTTCTTTTCCAGTTTCCAAGAACAAAAGAAGATTGGGGTAACGTGTCAAAAGGTTTTTAAAAAAAGGTGGCAATTCATTAATCCGGAGGTTCAATGGACGGAAAACATATTCGCATCGTACCACCACCACATTCGGGAGCAACTTATTAACTGTGTTTCTTGGTGATGAAACTTTTGGACTACACAAACATTTTCTCAAACCATATGCTCATGGAGAACTGAATAAGGAGAAGCGTATTTTTAACTACCGACTATCACGTGCTCGAAACGTAGTCGAAAATGCATTTGGAAATATTGCAGCCAGATTCAGAGTGTTACAAACATCCATACATATGAAACCCGAGAAAATATGTTACGTTGTGTTGGCTATTTGTACATTGCATAATTTTTTGATCAAATCTAGTGATAGATATATAAACGAATTAGATAAAGATAATGCCTTTTCGGGCTCAAAACAAAAGGATGATTGTTGTGCAAATTTCCCTGAACTGCTCAGTTAACAACACGCGGATAACAGGAATGTTTCAATTGAAGCGAAGCAAAATAGAGAAAATTATAAATCGTACTTCAATTCAGAAGTTAGAGTAGAATGGCAAGATGACATGGTGGCATCGGGGGAAGCGTAATTTGCGTCAAATACACAAATGCATACCATATGTACTACTGTGTCCAAAAAATAAGGTGACATTGTATTTATTTTGAAAATTCTTTATTTATTCTTCCAAATCAATTTCATCCCCTTCAAAGTAATCCCCTCGCGATGCAGTGCACTTATGCCAACGGATTTTCCAATCTTTGAAACACTGGTTGTAGTCACATTCCGGGATGGCCTTCAGTTCCGTCTTCGCTGCGGCTTGAATCTCCTCTATCGTATCAAAACGGTGTCCCCGGAGCGGTCTTTTGAGCTCGTTGAACAGCCAGAAGTCGCACGGCGCCAGATCAGGTGAATACGGTGGTTGCGGAACGATATGGGTTGAGTTTTTGGCGAAATTATCACGAATTACGAGTGCGGTATGGGATGGTGCATTATCTTGGTGTAAAAACCAAGAATTGTCTTTCCACAATTCCGGCCTTTTTAGGCGGATAGCGTTGCGCAAACGACGCATAACGTTCAAATAATATTCCTTGTTGACTGTTTGGCCGGTTGGAAGGAATTCATAAAGCACAACACCACGGTAATCGAAGAAAACAGTCAACATGACCTTGATTTTTGAGCGACTTTGGCGCGGTTTTTTTGGTCTCGGCTCTCCTTTGGCACGATATTCGCTCGATTGATCGGTTGTTTCGGGGTCGTAAGCATAGATCCAAGTCTCATCGCCAGTTATAATGCGTTTCATGACATCCTGTTAGTCGGAAAGCATTGTTACACACACTTCAACGCGACGCCTTTTTTCCAAAAAATTCAATGTTTTCGGTACCAGTCGAGATTTGACGCGCTTGAGGCCCAAAGCATCCTTCAAAATGGTATTGACTGAGCCTTTAGATAAGCCAACTTCATCAGCAAGGTCTCTAATCGTCAACCGATTGTTTTTCATCACCAAATCTTTGATTTGTTGGACGTGAGCTTCATCGGTTGAGGTTGATGGGCGCCCAGAACGCTCTTCGTCTTCGACATGTTCACGGCCGGCTTGGAAAACACTATACCACTTGTAAACATTTTTTTTAGACATAGCCTCATCATCAAAGGCTTTCTGCACCATCCTCAACGTATCCGCAGCAGAAAATTGATTCCGCAAACAAAATTTAATGCAAATTCTTTGCTCAATAAATTTCGACATCGCAAAAAACGAAAAACTCACTTTTAGCAGCTCACAAAACGACGCGTTTCTCAAACACTATGAATATATTTTGACATGAAATTTCACATAGATGTCACTGACAGTACTACCAACCTAAAAAAAAAAGAAAAATTTCCAAATCCTTCGACGCGCGCAGTTTAAATTCATATGTCACCTTATTTTTTGGACACAGTAGTATATGTTCATAAATTTTGTATTAGTTTATACATAAAAGGTATTAACCTAACACATAGTAAAATAATAAAAACATGTGTGTATATACTCGCATCAATTTGGTTTGTTTCCATTCGCGTTGTTTCCATTCCACTTTCATTTTCTTCCAAAATATCCCTATGAGTTATGTCTGCATTCATATTAGATAAGCTGTCTGTGGGAAGCTCTTGGTCGTTAGTGAAAATCAGTAGGTCATAATACCATAATGATGGTATATGAACATCATCTCTTCCTCTGCCACTTCGTCGACTTTCCTCAGACTTCTTCAGCTCTTTCCTAAGGGTCCCCCTCAGACTCTGAATTTTTTTGACCACGAAGCCTCGATTAGCTTCCGGAAAACCACGTGATTTGGAAAAAATAATCATTTAATTGTATGCGTCATCACGTAAATTCCTATTCTTATAGTTTTCCGATTCTATTTTCCACAGACACGGATGTGATTTATAAATATTAATAAAATCGCTTATTAATTCGCGTGATCAGCCACGAACGTCCATGACTAGCGCACTCAATCACGTGGGAAAGATTTTTTCACTAACGGGGGAGTGCGCGCAATCGCTCGCAACTGAGCACACACGCATTCCGTTGCTCAAGTCGTTCCATTACACGCGCACGCTTTCCGGCGCGAAATTACAATTTCAAGACTTTCGCGCGGTAAAGAACGTACGTGTGGGGGAGGCTTATAGGTTGAATAAAGCGCTCAAAACTTCTGGAGCACGCGTTCGAGAATTCAGAGCACGAAAAGCACTGCTTAAAGAACAAAGTAAGCATCAACAGGAATCAGATGCAATAGTTGAGATAACTACAGAATATACTATACATATTTGTACAAATTTTCATTCATAAACATATATTTATATATACATACATTTAGGTGGAGCTTAAGAAGTTTTACTTTAGTCTTGTGGTCTAAAGCACAATCTTATTTTTTATTTTAACATTTCCTTAAACTGAAAACAAGCGTGCAGTGTCGGCATTCGAATGTGGTAACAGGCCGAATCCACTGGACATGAACCATGGTCGTAACATTAAAAAATCCAGTCGGGGACACATCCTGATAAGAAAGTCTCTGTTTTCAACAGGGCATAGCGCTTATCAAAAGTAAGACATGAGAATTCGAAGTTTCTCTATATGTGGGAGGAATTTGAAATTTATGGTTGATTTAGTGGTTCATTGTAGAAGTGTAGGTGAATGTGATCCTTTGTCAGCTATTAAGCTTCTTTTTTCTTCTAATGCAATAGACCACATTGTTTCATCTCTTAGCTCGAGAACCGAATTTATCCAAAATCTGTGTCTTTTTCTTCTTTTTCTTCCAGTTTCTCTTATTTCTCAAACACTTGTAGTTTACGAATAATTTCTATATTTCGTTAATATTTCAGCAGGAAAAAATAAGAGACACACAACCACACACTTCTAGACCCTGGTATTAATTCGCTGCTGTTGAACTTTCATCTGAAACGACATGGCATCATTTGCCAAGGGAGAAACAAAACCCTGATTGTTGTTTGGACTATGTTTGTGGAGAATTCGTGAATTCGGAAATAAGAAATCACTGAAATCTTTCATTTCCTTTATTTCCTTTCAAAATTGTTCGATGCACAACTGCTCCAAACGTTCTTTCTCCGTTCGAATAGTCAAAAAATGAAGTTCTCTCCATTCCAATTTTAATATTGTTTCGTCACAATCTGGAATTTGTATGGAACTGAAACTTCATCCTCTTCGACAAATTTGATTAACCCTCTGACGAAAGGAACTCCGTAGTTTTAATGTCGTCACTTTTTATCGGAAATCTATTTTTAATTTCATCCTACGAAGACCTAGAAGCCGAATGGTGACTTCTAATTTGAGACGACTTTTAGCCAAATAAGAAAGTCTTGAAGTCTTTTGTTTTCTGGCTCTAAAACATTATATGGGCAAATTATGCACCTTCATATAAAAGACTTTGTAGGAGCATTGTTGTGTCTAGCTTATAGTAATACTAGTGCGGAGAGGGTCTTTCCCCAAACTAAATTGTACAAGAGTGAAGGCCTGTTAATTCACTGATGCTTCTGAAAGAAATTGTTTCAAGAACTGGGTACCGCCAAAAGATTAATACTGATTTAAAAACTAAATTCTTTCCTTCGCATGAATAGTTTAAAAAAAAAAGAACTCAATTTTTATTGTGTTACTTTACTTTTCAACAAAATACTCCCATTTTTCCTGAAATTACCGCACTCAAGGCAGGAATGCGGTAGTTCTTTACGCGGAGGTTTATCAAAAAAATGTTTTTCTTCGCCTTCATTATGTGCAAACATTTTGGTGCTATTGGATCTATTTGTTTGTAGACCGCCGTTTAATAGGGCCCATATAGCATATACCATTCCAGCATGTGCAATCAGAAGCCGGCAAAATCACACTTCCTCCATACCACTGTACATGCACACTGCGGAGTGCTCATTCATTGTTGGAACTTTGGGTTAATTTGACGCTGAATAATGTCGGCTTCTTTTAATTTTGCAACCATTTTTTCGTAGGCATCCGCTTTATAAACCCGACTACTGTATTCATCGCAATTTACGCGCCATAAAATCTGCACTTTTTTGTACAATTCGAGCTATTCCTCCTAAAACCTTTTGCTCCACTATGCGACATGACGTCTCTCCACACACCACTCATGCATGGACGCACACACAAAAAAATACCAAATAAATTTGAAATTACAAGCCACATGCACAATCAACACAATGCACCTTCAGTTTGCATGCACAATCATCGCAGCATGGAAAGCTAGGCATAAAGGTAAGACACTAAAAGCAGTTGTAGTACCTCATCAAGCCATGGTGGTCTTGTGATCTGGTTGTGGTTGCTACGTTGAAACAAGGACATGACCCGAATTGGATATCTGTTCGGCTTTTACCGCTGATGAGCGAAAATTTCAACCCATCAGTCAATTCGACCAAATGGCAAATGCCACGGTCAGTCTGCCTGTCTTTCTTTTTGAGTATTGTACGCGAACATTTAAGTTACAAAGCAAACTAATTTTTCATTTAATATATTTATCAATGCTGCAAGAGATTGGTCCACTTATTATCGATTGGAAAGCTGAAAGGATACCACAGACACATAAAGGGTTTTTCAACAGGGACGCTACAAAAGTAGAGCGACAGGGACAGCAAACGACGCCATGATGGAAAGATATACGAGCCAACAGCGAGTCGAAAATATTAAAATTTACTACCGAAATTCGGAGTCAGTGGCCTCAACGTTAAGAGCGCTACGTTCAATTTATGGTCGTCATAATCGTCCTAGCAGATCAACAATTGAGCGTCTAGTGGAAAAAATTGAATCCACAGGCACAGTACAAAATGTTCCCGTGCTGCCGCTGAGGCTTCAATTGCAGAAAGACCAAATTTGTCTCTCACACGTCGTTCTCAAGCGTTGTGCATCTCTGTGACGTCGTTGTGGCGAATTTTGCGAAAAGATCTTGGCCTACATCCTTACAAGATTAAATTGACGCAAGAACTGATGCCGCTTAACCATCAGAAGCGTCGTTTGTTCGTGAATTGGGTCGAGCAACAAATTGAAAATGATTCGGATTTTCATCGAAAAATCATCTTCAGCGATGATGTTCATTTCTGGCTGAATGGCTCCGTTAATAAAAAAAAAATGTGTATTGGTCAGGCAGCAATCCACACGTACTCCATGAGTCATCATTGCATCCCGAAAAAGTGACAATTTGGTGTGGTTTATGGGCCGGCGGCGTCATTTGGCCGTACTTCTTCCGTGGTGATCAAGACCAGCACGTTACTGTGAATGGGGATCGCTACCGTTCAATGATAACCGAATATTTTTGGCCTCAATTGGATGATATGGACTTGGAGGACATGTGGTTCTAACAGGACGGCGCCACAAGCCACACAGCGAATGTCACAATCAATTTATTGGAAACCAAGTTTGGAGAACGTGTTATCTCACGAAATGGTCCAGCCGCTTGGCCGCCTCGGTCGGGCGATTTGACGCCGTTAGACTATTTCCTGTGGGGCTACGTCAAGTCTTCTATGGTCTATGCCAACAAGCCAGCGACGATGATGAACTTCGTACGAATATCGAACGTGAAATTGCAGCAGTATCGGCAGATTTAAGCTTGAAAACCGTCGAAAATTTGGTTCACCGTCTGGACTTATGCAAGCGTGCCCGTGGTGGCCATACAAAAGAAATCGAGTTCCATATATAATGGCATCGAACGTACTTTCACAGGAATAAATAATTTCATTGATATCCAAAACCGTTTTTGCTTTATTTAAAAAAACTTTTGTAGCGCTCTTATTGAAAACCCCTTTTTATATTTGTGGAACCATGTCTCTTCCCACAGACATGTCAGGCATGACATAAGGACACCTTGTGTGGAATTAATATGTGCATGTTTATGTTTCGTATCTCGTATGACGTAATTTTCGGTTACAGCAAACATGTACTGCTTCATAACATGGAAACACATTTGATTCTCTTATCTATGTCTTTTTATGAATCCTTACAGGATCACTTTGTTGTTCGTCTGTCGGTGACAACCATTTTCTCAAGAACGCATGGAGGTTTCAAGTTGAACAATTTACAGCAAATACGTATGACTTCGTTCCATTAAAGGTGTACGGCAATCAAGCTTCTAAATCGACGGAGTCAAAAGTTACAGCTTTTTCTGCCGCATATTCTGATACTCGTTAGAGAAATCAAAACCTATGGGATACTTCTTATTGACCTGGAAACATTAAATTTGACAGGAAGCAATGTCTTATAGCATCAGTAAAAGGAAAAATCTGAAAACTAAAATGTTTTTGTTTTGTTTTTTAAATCGTCCACAACCTCCCTCCAAGTATTAACGAAACCGTTGTTGACGAGTGCAACTCGCATTTTGACATTTTTTTTTAATAAGACTTTAAAAGACTTTGAGATTTTGTTTTTTAGGAAATCCACATATAAGATTGCACTATTCAGAACTGACAGCTGCTGATTTCAAAATATGAATTTTGAAATAACTTTAAGGAAAACTGTGTGCAGGGAATAAATTGTAAAAAATACAACTTCAAATTACCATAAACAAACAAATTGCGTCTTAGATGATTCCCAAATTTGTGGCTGGAGGTATTTACACGCGTGTATGGTTATGATAGTGATAGTGTCCGACCGAAACATGATTTTCAGCCGAAACCGAAACCGTAACCGAACATTCGGCCTCGGTCTAAGTTTCGGTCGAAACGGAAACCGAACCTTTTTTAAGACAAGTTGAAATTAATTTTGTATTTTAATTGTTATTATATAAATTTACAGCGCAATCATGAATATTCCCCGCGAATTTTTCCTTGAGAATTTTATTTTTCTCGAGAATTAAATCCTCATATTCTGAATCAAGGGTGAAAAATAGTTCATTTCGAATCCGGGAGGAGGAATTAATGAAGTTTCGAAATCAGGTGTTTAAGAGAATTAAGTGTCATTCTGTGCATTCTGTCGAAAGAATAAAAAATAATTGTTTTTATAAGTTAACTAATAAATATAGTTCAAGTAATTTCTGATTGTTGTTTTGCTGTTGAAATTCGTGTAAAAATGATGTGTCGCATTCAGAATGATGGCAGAGGAATCAGCAGCTATTGAACAGCAAAACTGTCGAAAAATAAGGAGGAACTTGAGAGACAGGAAGCATGAAAGAGCTTTGCGGTCCCACAAATCGTCAAATCAAGAAGTTCCTCCTATTGGACTTCTAATTGTTTGGCATGCAGTTCTTTCATTTCATGAATTTTTTTTTTAATTCATAAGACTTGTCAATCGACCGATAAATCTTCTTGATGTTTTCATGATTTTCCTGCATGTTGACAACTGCTTCCTTTATAATCGCACATAGCTCCGTTTGGATTTCTATCTCCTTCTCCATAGCATCCGAAGCTGGCAATTTTTTCTTGAATACTTTCTTTTGTTCCAGACACGGTTGTAGACGTCTTCTGCCCTTTTTGGTTCAAAGAGCACAAGTCAAACGATTGAGCGGAAACGCCTTCTACAGACTGCTTCATGCCATCCAAAGCACGTTCCAGAGTGGAAAAATTGTAGTCAGTATTTGGCCCACCGCCGGTGTCGGTTTTATTTTTCTTCTGCTTTTTGGCGTATATACTTTTTTTTATCGGCCCATACATTTTTCCACTCGAAAAAAGATTTCAAAGGCGCACGCAAAGCACGATGAGCCTCCAATAGATTTATCAAAATCCTTTCTTGCTCTTTGTTGACAGTTTTCGACCTTAACAATTTAATTTAATTATATTTTTACTGCTCAAATGTTCATTAACAAATAAAAAACTCACATTTCATCAAATTTCTCGCTTGAATTGTTGGAAAAAAACTTTTGAGAAATGCGATCACATTCCGCTTTTATTTTGACGTTCGTGATACCTTCTTTTCGCTTAGGAATTTTTTCCCTTTTTCGAAGTTCGTTTAGGATAGGAGAAAAGTGAAAAAGGAAAAATTTCCCTTTCATTCAGAATAAGAGAGTAGAGAAAAGTGAAAAAATTCTCGAGGAATTTTTATTCATGATTTGGCTGTTAGTATATTTTTAAACATACAGAAAGTTATCTAGTCCGAAGTCACCTGACGAAAAATAAACAAATTAAAAAAACCTCACTTGAAGTTAACCGTGCTAGTCAAACAACAAAGTTTGTGTTGGTAAGTCTCAATGCAATCTCGCCATGCACCAGAGTTGATTTTGATCAGTCCTCAATCTTTGGAGTAGATTTCCCTTCCAATAGTTATAGACTGTATACTCTCAAAAATAAATATTCCGATATCGGCCGGCTCCATCACGATAACAACGGATGGGTCCGTAACTCGAATGAAAAGTGGAAGTTTATCATTTTGAGTAATTTTAGTCTAGAACTCTCCATCCATGTATGACCACAACGCGAAATCGCTGTTATATAGTAACATTCCTGGAAATATTCACTTCGGCCGGCAGCCAAGCTGCCAAAAAATCTACATCTAATCTTGTCAAGGAAAGCCAGCGTCAAAGAGATACCGAACTTTTTTAAGGTTCACCTTTACGGGGTTCCAAGACACAGGGAAATCCATGGAAACTGCAGAGTAGAGGAGCTTGTCTGTGAAGGTATAATGCACCCTACAGATGCACCTCAGAATATATTGACATACCATTAGCTGCTCCCCAATATAGGTAGATACGTTAATCTACATAACCCTCGCGGTATCACAATGGGCAAAATTGCTTAATGCCTTGTGGAAGACTGAATTTCAGCCGCTTTTTTGCCGAGACCGAAGTTGTGACCGAAACCGAATGTTCGGTCGGTCATTAGATGTTGATATTTAAATCACGCTTATTCTTATCCCACAACGATTTAAAAAAAAACAAATTACAGGATCGAATATTATTAATTCGATGTTGACTACAATATTAAATTATTTTTGTTAACGTAAATTAAGTAGCGAGGCTCTATTTGTGAAAAGTCCAGTCTAATTATTCTGTTAAGTTTCTTCTTCTTGCTTCCCATACCGGCTAAATACCAACGCTTTTTATCCTTGTTTTCTGCGATGTAAATATTACATATGCGCAGAATCTCTGCATGCGAAAGTGAAAGTGGTCTAGGTTTATCTCGATAGATGTATAGTCATATGTTTATACTATACTCCGTCCTAAGAATGACCTACAAATGGAAAAAAATGTCCTTTTTTGTGCGGTAGGACAGTGCCAAAAGCTTTTACTATCTCCACTACGAATACTCGTGACAATGTGTTAAAAAATAAAAACATTTAATATTAAGCTCCCTCTCGGATGTTTATTAAAGTTTTAAGGCTATTTTTAATAAAATAATTTAGATAATAAAACATATGAACCTATCCATGGATATGTGTATATGTACATAATTAAACTTTGAATTATGGCTTTTTAGCATTAAATGTTGATATATTTATTAACTTAATTATATTTGTATTTTTCATTTTTCATTCGATTAAGTTTTTCTGATAAAAAAAAATCCGTTTTACATACATAATTAAGTTTGTAGGAATATATAAATACTATTAACATACAGGTTCAAATTAATATTTATTTTGATTATGCTGAAACTAAATGGGTACCCAATAAACTATAGTTAAAATTTCTAAATAATAAGCACGTTAATAAGAGACAATTTATTCCATACCACTCTGGAATACATAAACAATCAATGAACCAGCTGATTTTATTTTTGAGATAAATTTTCATATTAGTGTGTGTGAGACTCAAGAGCTTTGTATCTGAGAGTTTTATCGCATCAAACAGCTGACTTGAGAAATGTTTGTTCATAATAAATGAATTTATAAAATTTGATTCTACACAAGCGTATTACTCGATATTTATTTATCATACTCGTATGTAATCTTATCAATTTAAATGACTAGTTCATATTGCTAAGAGTGAAGAGACCTCATATACCACTTAAATTCGTCAATTATGTGTTCTAGAAGCATGCTACACCGTTTGAAAAGTAAATACATATATGTATAGTATGTATTCCTTTCAACAGTGCGCAGCAAAATTTTACATTCAGCTGAATTTATACAAATGTCGTTTTATGTTTTATAATAAAAAACTACGTTTTTTAATACTGGCTGAATGAAATTTATTGAACTTCTTTAATCCTCAATAATGAAAACGCTGATAGCCTCAAGTTACAGCTTTACCAGTCGAAACCAAATAGAGTACATCTGTGTTTTAAACCACGTCTCAATCTCGTTCAATTCTGTTGCTTGCCCGTCTGTTCATTTTGAAAAAAAAGTTCGAGCAAATTAAAAAAGAAAAATATACATACAATCGTATAACGAAACTAATCCCGTTCTATGGGCTCATAGCAGAGTGCAACCAATAAAATAAATAGAATAAATAGAGCATGTGTTGTTTTTTAGCCGATTTGGTAAAAAAATTTCAAGGCACAGTAAATGACGTTTATAAGAAACCCGTTTATAAGAAAAACACTGATATAATGAATTTTTTTCACAACACCGATCCTCGGTTTTCCTCTGAAATATGATGTTTATACACATCACTTTTGTATGTTTGTTCGGTATATGTAAAAAGAAAAACTATTTTTTTTACAAGTTGGTATTCTTTTTGAGCTATCATTCACTCCTTTAAATCGCATTGCCGCAAGTGCTTGGTAAGAAAACAAATTCTGGCCCTAGATGAAGGAAATATGAAAACTTTTTTGAGAGAAATAAATTTTCTCAACGCTCTTAAAATTGTCAAACGATCTTGGTGGCTTGTATTACCACAAACTTTACAAAACTTTTTTCTTTAAACTAACATTTGTCAAATCAAGCTTATTATATGTTTCAGACCACACAGAACCTGACGATTTTGTTGTTGAGATGCAAAGTAGTATCGACGAAGACTTTGAAAACGAAGAAAATTTAAACTGTTTCGGAGAGTTGCAAGATTGTGATATTTTAAACGACGTTCAGGGCGGTGATGAAAACGAAGGAGAAGAATGTGATCAAACGTCAACACCAACGCCGTCTACTAGGGCCGAAGCTTTGAGAGATTTTTTTGTTCTAAAGTTTTATTTGAACAACAGCGAGGAATATGACATCTACCTTGAAAAAATTTAAGATTTTCTCGTCAAACAAAGGGAGGAAGCTCTCACTCAAACTACCATTGACCGATATTTGGAAGAAACTAAAGATTCAATTATTTTGTAATTATGCCACATACAAACCTACCTAAAATCTGCGTGAATAATATTATTTTTTGTTTTGCAATTAAAGTCCTATGAATTTTCTTGTTCTTTTTTTTCAAATAAAGTGAATTTATATTTTGTTGTCTTAAAATTAAAGTTTTTTTTTCCTGAAAGAACTTTTTTGTAAGAAACTTCTGTTTCTTGTATCCGTGTTTTTTCTTATAAGAAACTTTTTTTTTATATCCGTGTTTAGGATATAAGAAATACACGCTTATAAGAAACAAAAATGGTGGCATTTACTGTATAAGGATAATCTTGCCAGGAATCACGGCGGAATCTATGTCTGCACAAGCTCAAGCCAAATACATTCTAGTATAATAATGAATATAAGTGCATTCCAGTGGCCTATCTGGAACGATGTTATGGACACGAAGGAGTAAATAAGTTCACAAAGATAAGAGGTAATCACATTCAAATATGCACAGACAATATAGGAGTAAAAACGAAAACTTTATTCGAATTTGTGCAAGTGAAAAAGTGTTAATAACAACTATATGCAGCTGTAGCCTGTTAAGGAAAGAGACGTCCCAACGCCTGACTACAGGCAAATGAACAACATATGTATGTACATATAACTGGATAAACCACGAGTTGGCCTTGGTCAATGCAATAGAAATTGTCGCTTCACAATGGGGCTGGTAAAACAATGGAGACCTCCAGCAGTAGCAACATTTATGTTGAATGGTTGTTATTAAAAATTATTTGAAAAAAAGAAAATAGAATTACTTGCAGGATTATTTATGTTTGCAGTGACAAACACATCACATATCCACATACATATATATCCAGTCAATTTTTTTAGATGGAGGAACATTTCCACATGTGTATGCCCTAAAAGTTAAAGTCTTCCTTACCTGTGTTGGGTATCCAAGAATCTTCTTGGTGGAGCGTTGACGACCACCCACTTTTCATGTCGTGTTGATTCTTTACCTTCAGGTTTGATTTACATCACTCTATGAACTCAATTTGAGCCAAAGTCATATATTAATTTTAAAGCTAGCAACAGTATTCTAATCCGTACTTTATGGGTCCAAACTTGTGTAGGGGTAATTTGGCTGATCAGAATTAGTCCTTATTAATCAATTGTTTGTCTTAAAGTGGAAGCAGATTATCTTTATTTATACTTTAATGGGGGCATCAGACATTTCTATATTCACACTTATTCAGAATATGAGTATACAGAGGTGGACTTAAGGCTAACAAAAGTCCTAAGAAAAAAGGGACAAAGAACAAGGCCACAATTTTATAGTAATTGAACAAGTGTTGTTATTCAAGACAACTTGATTGAAATTTGTCAGCATCTTATATTCCCAAACTGATAGCTTTTATAAACAAAATTTTTGTCAAGCCCTGAAAAATTAGCTCAAGAGCCCAATGAATCATTTAGCCTACAAAAAACATGTACTTTATCACGCATACATATGTCAAATGTGCAGAAATCAACCTTAAAATAAAACAGATTTCGATGATTTTTCAAATGATAGAGGGACAAACATTAAAGTTTATAATAAATTTTGGGAAATAAACCAATGCTTGTCATTTACTTTTTAAATGATTTTAGTAAATGTTGACTACTAGTTCAAGTTTGAGTAACTTTTTCTAGTAAATTGACTGTAATTTCGCTAATTATAATATTGTCTTCCAAAATTGCTGGCTGATCGTCAGAATGCTGGCACGATGACGCTGGCCAATACGAGAGAAACATTTCTTATTTGGTCGATTCGCGTGCTGCGTAGCATGTAGCCACATTCTTCCTGGAAAAGCCTGTCGAACAGGATCAGCTCGTACATTGGACGTTGTGAGAACAATATCTTTGCAAAAATACAGGTGAATGTTTCCGCCAGACCATGAACCTTGCTAGACAGTACATTTTTTTTCGCGTGTATTGGCAACTCTTGTTTGTGCTAAAAACGATTTTTTGATAAAAAAAAAAAACAACGTTCTCACATTTCTCAAAGAGCACGTATTTTGATGGTAAAATTTAACAATTTGTATGCGGTGTTCGCGTGTTTTTTTTCCCCGTGACACATGTCACAAAGCACGTCAAAAATGGAACACTGGAAAAGTAAAATCAAATTGGCAATACTGCTGTATTGTTTTTTATTTTTATTATATCGTGAGATGATGTAAAAAGCCGGTCTCAGTGAAGCGAATCAAGTGTCAGGCAACCAGGCACCCAGTACATTCGAGAAATATCTAAACAAGAAAGCTTCTCGCATGATATACAGATTGTTGTGCGCCGACAGTCGTGTAATCGCTGCGCGATTTATGACATTTACCTTCCCATTCGATATCAGAAATTAAAGCTGTTTTTCGAAGCTGGGTCATGATTGTTTATAGCACTGGCCAAGGGGGCGGTGGCGGATGTGGCAAGTGATGAAGCGCTTTTGCCGAAATTTTTAAATTCATATAATATCAGATACATTTTTTTTTTCAGTTTGTTTTGGGCTGCCCGACGTTGTGAGAGACGACGACGTTCTCTAACGGCAAACAACAAGCAAATCATACTCTTCTCTTTCAATCACAATCACACCCTGCACACTTAATTGGCTGTTTTGTTATTGTTGCTGCTGCTGCTGCTACTGCTCTAAATGCAGGCAATGTCCAATCTGCAAGACATTCGCTAAGAAGGACTCAAATCACCACTGGACACTCGCGTGTTGTAAATACGAGCTCGAGGTACACCCGTCTGCACATCCCACTTGCATCGCGCACAGTCAAAATATACACAAAGTTTTTGTTTTTGTAACTTTAAATCTATTTATTTATTTATTTTTTTGTTTTCTGTTCCTGTGGAAAATATACATAAATTACCATCATTTGTTGTTACTCTTCGTCATTCTCCTTCGTTGTTTGCTGCTCTCGATACGTATTTCGCCTACCCCGCGTGTGTGTGAAAATATAAACTTGTGCCGACGACCTTGCAATGCCCTTGAATGACACTTACTGCGCGACGGATGGAAAAGAGCAGAATGCTCACATTTTCGTACTTCTGAATTGGTCTGACATCTACACAACACACGCCTAATATTATTGTTCGTTCGTTTTGAATTTAAGTTTTATTTATGGAACTTACTCCAGATGCGAGTAGGTATCTTAACTCTGTCGGATTCGAGCAAAAAAATAAATAAATAAATAAAATCGTACTCGTAATATTTGTGCTTCGGAATACCAAACTGGGTCGTCCACTTTTGCTACATCTCTTGTTAACTTGTGTTTGTGGAGTGCAAAAAAAAAAAAAAGAAAATAGAAAAATTGCTAGAAAAATAGCTCCAAAGAGTTCTACTACTAGCTGCCGAGTTTAAATATTGTGAACAAGTCTCGTTTGTGAATTGTGTAAGGATATCGTTGTGCACATAAAAATAAGAGGAGCCTTATTTTTTTTGTTCAAAAAAAAAGTAAGTTATTGTTTTTAATTTTTTTTTTTTTTTTCATTTACTGCTGCGAATAGAGCTAGCTGCCGCCGCAAAATTCGCCAAATTGTTTTTCTATTTTTACAATTGGGTTACGAACGTACGTCAAACACATGAACATTACACATCAACATTGAAA
Source organism: Orthonevra nobilis (assembly GCA_963555765.1). NCBI lineage: Eukaryota > Metazoa > Arthropoda > Insecta > Diptera > Syrphidae > Orthonevra > Orthonevra nobilis. The sequence goes on along the minus strand of OY743225.1, from coordinate 105,671,151 downwards.
GTTTTCTTTTTCGTCTTTTTTTACGTCAGTTTATTATCCAAAGAGCGCGATTTTTAGCGTTTTGTCTATTTTGCGGTTGTCTATTTCGGTGACCCCATGCGAAATACAACAGAAATAAATTTTCTCGAAAAGGCCAGTGTCATTAATCAAGTTAATATCAATTATGTTATATAATCAAATTTAGGCTGAATGTTAGTTAACGAAAACAAAAAAAAAGCGGGAACTCCTATTGTTGACCCTCGCGATATCTACGCTACAACGCATATACCTAGTAGTCCTTAAATTTTAGAAAAAAAAACGGGCTCGTTTTAAGGTGCATTTTATTATATAAAGTCACGAACGTTATACTACTATTACTTTAGCGTGGAACATGCGTGGCAAGCAGCTGTTTGACATTTCGAATGTTTTCTCTTGTATAAGTACATCTTTAGTTTAGAAGAAATTTGACATAAATACATATATGTACATAGTATAAATGAATTCTATATAAAGACTCAAATTTGATTTGTTTTAATTGTTTTCAATAACAAGTTGAAGTTCTATTCATGTCAACCTTGAGGGTTGATAAGTAGTAACTCTGTGACGTCTAACCAAGTCTGACATATTTAAATTGCTTAAAATTTATATGCGTGTCAATCAAAATTTTGATTATTATCCTTTCGAAAAGCTTTTTTTTCTTTTCACAAAAGCTAGAAACTAGATAAAAAATGACATAAGAAAAATTATAAAAACTTATTAATATAATAAACAAATAAAATGACTCTATTATTTTGACATTTTGGTGCGCATTAAAATATTTGAAGGAGTTCGTATAAAATATTTTTGATACACAAAATTGTTTTATTAGTGATCCTTTAAATGTAGAAAGGGGTTAATTAATTATCATTGTGCTGACAGCATTTTTTTACGAGCAAAATAAATTTAAATTTTTATTCCTGTCGACATTTTTTTTTTCTAACGAGGCGGTTTGTTGACCGTTGGCAAGTAACTCGATTAACTTATGCACTTATGTACACTTTCGATGTTCGACAAGACTACGTGTGAAACTCAATGAGATATTTTTTAGCAACTTGGGAGTGGAAGGTCTTTATTTCAAAAAAATATTGGAGAAGGATTGACTTTGTTCTATCGGGAAATCTTGGTGGGTCTTAAAATGTCATTGTACGACAAATGCCAAGAAATTTCTACAAAATGCCTTCAGATTCATTTGTAAGGAAAGCTTATAAATATGCCAATAATGAAAAAATTGTTCGTACACTTAAGTCAAGTCTGTTTTGTGGATAATTATTAGAACTATCAATTGTCGGTAAAAGATCTCATTTCGAATATAACCTTCAGGAGATGGAGCCACAAAAGTCCATGGAAAGTGTAATTCATGGACCAGCATTATGAAAAAAAAAATAAGCTGATGTCCCAAGGCATCCATACAGTACATTCGGTTATAGAAATTCATATCAAAATAAATTGTAGATAGTTTCATTTATAAAGTGTTTAGCTAGAAAACTAGAAATAATATATAACGTTGGGTGTTGTAATAAAAACTAAATGAATTGCTCTCGTATGTTTTAAGCAAACTTTTCGTGATGCAAATGAATAGGATCAAAAGAAAATCGGTTTATTTAAACATTTATGGACATGCTTATTACACTGCATTGCTTGGCTTACTTTACTGTTTTTTGAATATAAATGAAGCCGAAATGTGAATAGGGTTTAGAAGTTAACCAAATTAAGGACTTAAAATTAATGATGAGATCAATGAAACAATTAAAGAATTTAATAGGACTACCGGTTGAAAATGTCGTTATTGCAGACAACTTCATATCTATAACTCTGAGGTGAATTTTGACCGTGACAGCTGTCACATCAGAAACTTCATGTCATTATCTAATTATTTCAGTCTAGGTCATTGGTCATTAGTTAAAACACACAAGTTTTTGTAAAGCCGTAAAATGTCTACACAAAATTTGCAGGAAGCTTTAATATGCTTCTCTCATTTAAAAAAAAAAGCAACCGAAGCGCAACAATTGCTTACAGAAGCTTACCCGGGCTATAGACGTTAGAATGTGTCAGCGGTGGTTAAAGTGGTTCAAAGACGGTGATTTCGACATCGAAGATAAAGAACGCCCCGGCCAGGTGAAAAAGTTTGAAGACCATGAATTGGAGGCATTGCTCGATCAAGATCCGTCACAAACGCAAGAAGAACTTGCAAAATCACTTGGCATCGCTCAGCAAACCATTTCCGATCGTTTCAAAGCAATGGGAATGATCCGAAAGGTAGGACATTGGGTGCCGTATGAATTAAAGCTACGAGACGTCGAACGCCGATTTTGCAGGTCCGAAATGCTGCTTGAAAGCCACAAAAAGAAGTCTTTTTTGCATCGAAAAATGGGTAAATTTTTCCTCAATAAAGCATTGATTTTGGAAGTGAACAACATTCTCAACCGGTAGTCCTATTATAAATTTCTTTTTTTATTGTTTTGAAGAATTTTAAAAATCTCGAAAACAAGACTTGTCTCATTTCGATTTTTTTTTTAACTTACTTGATTTTGTAACTTAAGATTTTAGGCGTACTAGTCATCGCCTTGATACTGTTGGAAATTTAAAATTTCATTCGAAAATCTTTCTTGCTGTCAGGCATAGTATCAACTCAGTTGGTCGCACTCAATTTTAATCGGGAGGGTTTTCTTTGACGCCAGGGCTTCCTCGAATCTGTGAACTTCTTATTCGATCTTAGGAGCACTCACCGAACATATTGAAGTTTCCCGCCATTTTATCGAAGTGAAGATCAAATAAATGTCTGGAGTAGGCCACAAGAAAGCAAATGTTCTCAATCTCCTTGTGATTGATGCAGTGGGGAGCGAGGAGATAATCAAAGACAACAATGAATAGCGAAGGACTTAGGCCACTCTTGTCGTTCAAGCGCATAGTCATATGGAACTTTTTGTTTTCTTAGCGCCACAAATTGACTAGTGAGAATGTTTTTTTTTTCAAAACTAACCATCACTCCTTGTATATCCTTAAAAAGGACCACGAAACTTTTCTTATACGATTTGTATGCCCCGGATTGCATCTGTAGTTAATTTTCCTGCGATAATCAAGCACTTGTCATCAGAAAGCTGATATCAGATCAACGATCTCAAGATGTGTGACATCAGATAAATAGAACACAAAAAACTATTCCGTGTGCAACCCTAGCTTTTCCACCAACTTATGCCATCCACTTTTGATTTTCTTTTTCCAGCTCTTCCAAGGCCGCTGTTGGGAATTCCTCATATCATGCGCTGTAGACTCTTCATCTTCATCATTTCATTGATGATGAAGATGTTGATCTTTCATGCGTTGACTTTTCTCTCTCCAAATAATTCGGTGCTGTTTGACGATCGTCTTTCTTATTCTTTAACCATTGGTTTCATGAATCTGATTACCAAATGATGGTCATCCTATGTCACATTTGAGTCTCTGCTGTGAAAAGGTGCCAAATTCATTTGACGATCATGAAGCTAAACAAGATGAAACTGGATGACTCGATTAGGATTTCCTCACCAGGAGCAATCATGGTATCGCATACAAGTCATACAATTAGCCTAATCTGCTTGAAGATGTGGATCCCAATCTCCTCAATCGAAAGTTCTTATCTGCTCCGACACCTATGAAGTCATATTCTCACTTGTCGTCCAACCGCAGTTTTTGTTTCACGGGAGACGTAATTGAAGGCCTACTTTCTTTAATATCGAAGGCCGTGTGGGTCAATGAGATACATCCTTTATTCATTAAAATGAATACACATTTTTAACACAGTGCTCATTATAGGATCATTTCCTTCACAGTGGAAATAAAGTAAAGTTAATCCTTTTCCCAAAACTTCCCTCTGATTTCAATTTGCCATTTATTTCGAAAGTTTTAGGAAAAAATTTGCAAAAATAAATTAGTAGTTATCTTCACGAAGAAAAAATATTTTTTAACATCCTAATGCTTATTAATTTTAGGGCAATTATTCTTCTCCCTCGAATACAGCTCGCTATACATATATGAGGACGATGTTCAGTTCTATATGAGCTGTCCCTTAAGCGTAGTGAGCATGAAACGATTTGTGCCAACGGGGATCTTGAGGAGTGACCACGACATGGTCTCATGTTAAACTCTTAATAATCTTACTGTTTTGTTATATCCAAAAATTCCATGGACCTTTCGTATTTCCCTCTTTTAATGACTAATTGTGAGTCATAGATTTTTGTGGACTATGATTGATCTCGGAAAGACTTTTGATCGGTAGTTAACTTGAGACAACCGTAGGAAAGACTTATGGTCTTTATACTCCTACACACGATAGAGTTTCTAATTTCGCTAAAAGACTATATGTCATGAAATTTGATTAGCTTCTCCAATTTCACGCATAAGGCCTCTATTCAGATGTCCTTCTGACACTTCAACCCGTTCGTCTTTGCGAAAAAATTTGAATCGCCTCCTCCAGCTGATCAGATTAACTCATTTATTCTCGACAGTATCAGCTTAATCTTAATGCCAGTTCTTTGCCAATTCTACTCGCTAATGGAACACTTTGCCGCCACGTAAACACTGCAATTTTCAAAAAAGAATTATAATAAAATTTTTTACAAACTAATTAAATTGCTTTTGTAAAAATCAATTATAATGAAATTTTGATTTCTATCTGCTTATTTTTATTTTTATTTTTTATCTAAAAAGCTAAACTAAAAAGTCCTGGCAGTCTTCGTTTGACATGTTAGTTCAAAGTTGTACCAACAAAAAAAATCTCTTTTGAGATAAAATTGATGAAGTTGTGAACAAGTAGCCAAAAAACACCTTAGCATCTGCGATCCTGAACTGGGGATCAGTTTTTTTAAATTTTAGTGATCCCGGTGGCTGCGATTCTCTAGCTTTGAGAGCATTGCTGTCCATTCGTTATCCTAGTCATCTTAGCCTTCTCCTCCTCTTCCTCTATGTTATTGCTATCGACTCTATTGTTTTCTCCCAGCTGGTATTCGATGGAACGATCTCTTGTCGACAGTGTGTATTGTGTTTAATGCTCATTAATTTAAGGCCCCACTCTTCTGGCCTAGTCTTCAAGAGCCATGAAAGCTCTTCAATAAATTGCACGTTATGGGGAGAGCGATGATGGCAATATTATCTGTGTACACCAACCGTAGCCGAATAGCTTTGATCCGATCGTTTCTTCTCGGTCCACGATCCATGCCTAAAATATGTTTTGGTGAAGTGATTCCCCATTAGTCAGCTTGTATAACAAGCGCTGCGGTAATAATACAAACAAACTTACATCTTCACTGCACATGTAGATGAACTCAACTATTTGTTTGGGTTTTTTTTTTTTTAATTTGAAATTCTCAACATTTATTAAGTTGCTTTAAGTTTTTCATTGGAAAAACACTCTTCACTACAACAACAGATACCAAGAAGATCGTTACTCCGAATGAAAACAATAACCCCTCCATGAGAAAAACGCAAGCTTGCCTTCTTGATGTCGCACGTCATTGTCCTAGTTCCTTGTTCAAATCCCAAGAAAACCATTCAATTTGAGTAACTGGTACTCGATAATTCGAAATCTAATATTGGTGTTTGAATTTCCACTCGTCGCATCCGTAGAGGTGAATGACCCAGCTCAACTAACGATTAGAAAGTCCGGAAGCTAAACACGAACTCCGTGTGTGTTTAAACTATAAAATTGTCGTCTCGAGTATATATTTTTTAATTATTAAAATTGCCAATTCATTACATTCTAATGCATCGATTTACTTTTTTAAATAACTTGTTTTTTACTCCTGACCTCTAATTATAGTATATTAAGTAAAAAATAAATGATCTTTTTTAGTTCAGCATTTGTAGGCAGAAACACTCCGCGGCTGGTTGACACAGTTGGTCAAGCGTCTGCCTTTCATTTTGGCTTGTGATACTGGTTAAGTAGATGATCTGTCATAAGCTCTGCTGGGATGTCATAACATTGACAGCATAGTTTCGTTGAAATTTTCTAAAAATTCGCAAGTGTAATTATATCAAATAATGACAAATAAATTACTGCGAATTGAGCGAATGTAAATAAAATAAATAAATCAAAATGCATCTGAGTTTCAAACTGCTGCACACTCATTCAATTCTTCTTCTAATCCGTCTACTTGCTCTGTGCAAAAAGCATTAAAAGGGTCAAATTATATTCAAAATAATATAATTCTTCTGTTCGTGTGTATGTCACTGTAAGCCCTCTAAACGGCTGGACCGATTTTGACGCAAATTTATGTGTGCATTTGAGCAGGTTCCTGAATGGTTTAAATTCAGTCAATAGTATTTTTTCATGAATAATAATTGACCGATAAGCCTTCTGAGAAGTCTGCTAATTGACCTTCTAAGAATAATTCATAGTTATGGTTGTGTATCAGAATTGGCGCAGATTTTACTCACATCGTATTTCTTTAAAGTTAAGACAAAGAATGTCAAATGTCACTTATTAATTATGAATATAGATTTTTCGAAAATCTGAAAACCGAAAAGACCGCTGCTGAATTCGTTGAAAGCAGGTACACTAATGTTTTGACGAGCACATGTCATAGATTTATTTCCCATTGGGATGATCCCATGTGTTCATATCGTATAATGATGAAGAATGCTTCCCGTGACTTAAATCAACTGAGAGGAGAGCATTATTCCTTAAACTTAATGACAATTGGTGATTGAAATCAAAGATTATGTCACCGAAACACCCCGAACCTGCCTTCCTCGTGTGACTCATATGAGCTTATACGGAGCACAGAGAAATAGATAAATATATTTATTTATTCATAATAAAAAATATTTACAAAGCGAGATAAAAAAATCTTTTGAATATGTAGAGCTCTTAAGGGTCGAAAGTCCATAACAATGATGATGTCAGAAAATAACACATACATACAATTTACCTATATTACGTGGCCTGGTATCTAGAGAGTGAAGTTTTAAAGTTACTTGTATGGATTGGAAGGGCGTTCCACAGTCTAACAACATAAACGAAGAACGCACGTTGCGAAGTGAGGCAACTGAACCTAGGCTGTATCAAAAAAGAAGATCTTGTAAATGTAGAAAATTGTATATGTAACGTTGAGTAGCACCCTACGTTCTCGGTCCAAGAAAAAGTGGAATTGAGAATTATACCTAGACTTTTAGCAGTTTTCATAAAGTCTATGGGAACTTGTCCATGGTTTTTTTTTTTTTTTGCAAATTTTATTAACCTCTATATTATGTTATTACTTAAACTAGACAAAATTGCTTAAAACTAGCTTAATGTATGGAAATATTCTTATATAACTTACTGACCCTATGCGGGCTCTCTATGTTAAGCCTATTGCTTAATCTATATATGTTTGTCTTACGACTGTATTAGCGGTTGATTTATTTTTAATCAAAGGTAACTTAAAACTAAGAAAACCGGGCTTTACAAAAAAAAACTTAGTTACAGAGACTAATAGTAACTTATTATCTAACTTAAAATAACTTAACTCTAACTAAACTAACTTATTTTTACCTTAATATTACGTCATATAGACATGCAAAGCAGGTAGAAGCTTCTTTTATATCGCGATCAGAAACCGCCCTACTTAACCTCAGACGCTCCGTGGAACTACTTGCAACGTCTGGCTCATAGTAAAGCCGCTTATCCACAGCTATGCTCGGGCAATGTGGAAGATTAGCGGTACCGCTTATCAATCCTGAATGAGACCTACCGTATCTAGATAGAGAAAAGCCTCGGGCGGATAAAACCGTTAAGACGCACCTGCTCGTAATACCTGTCATTGAAATAGTAGGCACCGCAACGTGATTTCGTGTCAGCTTTATAAGAAAATTGTCTCCTCTTATTACGTTCGCTCTATTGTATAGGACCTCGTTAGATAGAATTTTTTGTATTCAGAACCACACGGGGCATCCATAGACGAGCATAGGCCGAATGAGGGCCATGTAGCAGATTACTTTTACCCTGGCATCGAGTTGCTGGCTATAAAACAGTTTTTTTTGCTTGTCAAAAGCACCCTTGGCTCTGGTTAGAGCAGCGTCTACATTTTTGTTGAAATATAGAAACTGGTCTAGCCAAATGCCGAGGGATCGTACTACACTTCGACTCGCCAGTAGCTGTTTGTGCGGTCCCACAATTGACAGCTTTCGCCCAGAAAACGGCGTCCTAAACAAAATACTTTCGTATTTCTGGAAGTTGATCTTCAACTTCCAGTCCTCGCAATAACGTTGAATCTCATCAAAGTCACGCTGCAAGAGATTTCTAATGACTTCTATTTTCGAACCTGATCTGTACGCAATCAAATCGTCTGCGTACGCTATGGCATGGGAAAGGGATCTTACAAGGTCTCTGGTGAATATGTTGAAGAGGATCGGCGAAATGACAGCCCCCTGTTGCAGTCCATTTATTAATTTGAATAGCCCGTTAGAAGTTACATTGCCATTTTTCACAATGAACTGTCTATTGACTAGCATATTAACAAGCATGTATAACAGTGGTTTGCAGATGCCCAGCCTACTCAGCTTGTAAGAGAGTCCTTCCAACCATACGGTATCGAAAGCCCTTTCCAGGTCGACCAGGCAGGCACCAGTGCATTGATAATATTTATGTCAGGGCTCTTTTGATTACCTTTTCAAATACCTTACTGATGTTTGGAAGGAGACTTATCGACCGAAGATTTGCCGGATTGGATGTGTCTTTATTCCGTTTAGGAATGGGTTGTACCACCGCTGTCTTCCAATGATCCAATGTCCAAGCTTTTATTTAGGAAGAATTGACAGATTAAAATTTTTCTTGTGGATAATACAATTCTTTGATATGCTGCGTTTCAGATACAGCATGTTCCTTGCTGCCCAGACCTCTTTAAATCATTGTTAATTTTCTTTGTGGCGACCCTGATGTTATTTTAAGGACAGCTGAGAAAAAGTTGGATATCGTCAGCGCACATGTGGCAGTTGGAGCTCAAGGATATACAGTAGGGAAAATGAGTGGTCAAAGAATGGGCCCCTGTGGTACTGCTCTAGAAATTTCAAAAAATGTCGAAGCTCGATTTCCTGTCACCACATATTGCTACGATAGGTAGAGATATATATTATTGTGGCCAAAATATTTACGATTTGATTTTTTTTTTGTGCAGAGATTCGGTTTATTAACAAATAATTGTTTTTTCTATAATTTTTGCTTAAATATTCATACATCACAGTATAATAGTTTTGAAGTAAAAAGGCATCAGAAGAACGTTCATCAGCATTGACAAATAATTTCTTGGCCAGTAACAACTGTGCATTTGCCGTTGAAGACTTCTTTTCGAATGGTAGATTTTTTGTGATCGCACTCTTGGATTTGTTTTCAACAGGAGGAGCTCATACTTCAGGGGCATCTATGACTTGTTTGAGGGAACACTTCCCTTGTTCCCTCATATAAAAAAGGGGCTAAATTTGAAGTGATCCGCTCGATCCCTTGATTAAAATCGTTCAATCACCTTGCCTTGTTTGATGGACAACATCCGGGTCGAAATTGCCAAATACCCGCTGCTATGCTGGTAGGGGTCATGACAAACTTCACTTATCAGCTAATTCAGTGGCAACGGAGCATCATTAACTTACCATGATTTTCAAAAATATCCAAAATGGGTTTCCTTGTGTTGTGAAATAAGAAACTAATGTTGCCGCCACCTGCATATGTCGTACGTTACTTTCTACTCTTCGCTGCTATTGCTACTGCGACTCATTCGAGTATAGATAATACAAGCTGTTAACAGGGAGTTGGTAAAATAATGATAAAAAAATTGTTTTATTTATCAAGTACTTAAAAGTGTTAAGTATTTTTATATTCCTGAACGGATCAATAGAGGGTCTTATTTTCGTATCCCAAAGTAAGTCGCTCTAAGTAAGTCAGCAGTAATCTCTAAGTTCAAAGTCTAGAAACACATGAATAAGGTTAGTGCTATCATTGGCTGCCACGTCTTGAAACGTCGCACCTCTGACTTAATATTTTTCCTGAGGATCTTCGATTACTGAGTGTTTATATCTTCGATCGTGACTGCCTGATTGGAGGAGCTTAAGATACAAGCGATCGTTTTGATTCTGTAATTTTTTGCAATCAACTGGTGATTTTTTTAATCAGTGACTAGAAGTTGAGTCTTTCTTAAACTCAACTTTTGTGACAGTATAGTCCTTCGATCGCATGTTTGTGGTAAAGGTTGACGCTTGAATTTGGCATTGCAAAGCCCATCGATCGTTTAATGATCTTGTCCACTTTTTTGCTAATTTCCTCATTCGACAGATTCCTATTGAAGGTTCGGTTGAGCAAATTCGAAGAAAGTGCCACCAAAAATCCACCGAAAATCAAGTGTTAAGATGGCTTGACCATTAGCAAAGTAAAACTGCTGTACTATGGAGTCCATCATTTTTCTTTTAATCCGATAATCAAGAGACAAATCGAGAATGTTTCCCTTGTGCGCATCGACTTTGATTCGGATTTCTTTGTAATCTGCCCTGAGCATATCTTCAATAAATTATTAAGAGAGAATCTCTTTAAGTAACTATACCTAAGCTTTGTAGATGTATTGCTTGTCAATGTTTAGTTCCAAGTAGGAGTTCAGCCAACTGATTTTCTCAGCTATTATTATTAGGTATTATTTTTCACTGTGTCCATGAAAATAAATGAATGAAAATTGAATGATGACGACGAACATGATATTGAGAATAAAATAGCCCGCATTATCCAGAAATGATTCCATCAAGAGAAGACCTGCCCACCATGGAAGTCGTATTCCCGTCATGTCTGTTCAGATCTCAGAAAAAATGAAATTTTCGAAACTCTGCTTTATTCTGGCTCACTACTAGGATGTATTTTGCAAAGACGAAAGTCTACGCCATAATCTTCATCACCTGCTTGAGATGTTTAAATTTTAAAATATAACGTACGTCTCAATTCTTTACTGCATATAATTGTTCTCAAGATTCACGCCTTTGACGGCAAACTTTTTACAATGCAAGTGAACTTCATTTTTATTGTTTTTCATTTTATTTTTAACGACTTAAATATTAACGAAGTAATATTTATATATAACAACAAATATGCAAATAGTTGAACTATTAGCAATTGATTCATAACCCTTCTGAGCCCGCTTGCAGTCGGCAGTAAACTGGAATGAAGCTGGACCCTGACTCGAAAAACAAAATACTGTCGCGCTGAAAATTTGAATTATTGCATTTAAAAAATTTAAATAATTATTCACGTTTTCTTACTTAAACATAAAAGCCAGCTTTGAAGGATGCCATAAAAAATATTGTAAAAAAATCGGCGTTAATAAGAATAAAACTCGTCAGGAAAGACCATGGAAATTAAAATCTATTAAAAAACATAACCGGCATAACAATTGGTAAATTAATCTAATCTCTATGAAAATGAAACTGAATATTAGATAGAGTTTGGGTTAAAATGCAAATAATTTTTGTTTGTTACCATGAGGCACTAAATATGCTCATTTGCTTTGAATGCCGAAAGCAGTAAATCAATGTGTACAAAAGTTTATATATGACGTTACATGTCAGCATATGGCAGTATTGTCAATCAAACAACATTGTTAAAATATCATATTTTTACTGTAACACCTGGATTGGGAATTTCTAATCACGAGTTGTTTTACAACCACGTGAGCCATACGGTTTGAAAGGTTTTTCCTGTTGTTAAAGACATTAATTCCGCACAGAGCTTTTTGCATTATTAAAGTACTAGTAGAAAAGCCTGTCGTGCGACAGGAAGAATGTCATACACATTTTTGTAATGATATTTTTTGAAAATACATTGCATAAATAATGGAAATTCCTTAAATCCTTTTTAGTTAGGCGGAAGCGTTCGCTGAATGCCATGGAAATGAACCTGAGGCCCTCTTCTGTGGCTTGCTTATTATTATTATATTGCTGCTTTTTTAATATTTTTTTTTTAATTTAGAATTATTAAGCTAATGACAGTTTTCTTTGAGGTGGACGCTGTATAATTTTTTAATTTTCAAGTCACTTCGACGACGAACTCTGGACATTACAACATATTTACTGGTTCTGGTAAATAAATACCAGCCAAATGTTTGCCCCTATGACTTATTGATTTTCATTCAATGCTTGTTTTATTTATTAATAATATTTATAACACAAATTAGATCCCCTAAATCAAAATGTTGTGGATAAACCATTGAATAAAATTTTGAATCAAAACAAAATATTTTTTCAGTTTGTCTCTGACTTGAGTTATTTGGATTACATCTGCAGTGAACTAAAAATGTATTTTTAAAGACACCATATTCTTTAACTGTAAGTGCATTATAGCGTCTTTAATGAGAATTTGTTGCCATGATAAGCCTTAATGCCCGCATCAGGATCGTGACAACTATTTCCATTTAAACTCATACTCTGATCGGCAGCTTCGTTGTTCGTCAATGTTGGGATATAGGGGTCCAGAACGATGATAAATTTTACTGTACATTTTGAAAAAGGAGGGCCTTTATCTAGGTGGTGGTGCAATATTTGCACCCAACGAAGCAAATGCCAATGAGATGTAACAACACATGATATTTTTTATAAAAATTATTGAAAACGGGTGATTTTTTAATTGTTCAATCAAAGGCGATACTCTTACTTTTCCCTTTCGATAACATTGTGTAAATTCACTTGTTTTTGGTTTGAAAACATTCACAGATTCATTGAATAGACCACAACTGTGTTCACTTTCATTGAAATTTTTAAATTAACTTTGACTGTATTACTTTGATATTTTTAATTCTTTTTCCGGTCTCAAGTTATATGGCATTTTCAGCCGAGTTCCGGCATCTCATAGTTCAGTAAACTTTTTTTGAATCCCTCAAATTTGCCGTTCTGTTGTTATTCTTTTTAAATGATAAACGTATGATGGTAAAAATTTTAAAAATAAATCACTTAAAGTGACTGAAAAAATATTTTCAAGAACTCTCCAATTACGGCATAACTCATTTTAATCAACCTTCAAAATGCATCTCTGCGAAAACTACCGCTTTCAAGGTTGATTGGATGTGGTTTTGAGTTTTCAGTCGGACCCGCTAAATGTACATCAGGTACATCAGATTGTTCTTAATTTTAGCTATCCTATAGTAATTAAAATTATTTGCGGTTTATTTCTTCATTTTCCCTAAAAACAGCAGTATGCTGATGGCAAACAGTATTTCGAATTGCCTTTTATGTAACAAAATTTGGATAAATTTAAAATATTCAGCCACATCCGATCAGTGAATTTGAAACAACTTGAATGAACAATTGAACAATTGAATGAACCAACTAAGAGGAAAACACAACGTTAGAGTATATATTCTCCGCCTCTAGTTAGAAACTCAAATCAGTAATTATGACAAAATGTTGTCCAAATGACACTGACAACGAAACATTTGACAAACACAGTAAAACTGGGTATAAATATCCTTTTTTGAAAATCGCAAGAAAACGTCAGCAACGCATCAACCGATTAAGCCTAGGATTTCAATAACTTGAAATGTATCTTTTTCGGTATAGGTGTGACATACATAGTTACACATTGTACATTAGCGCTTTATAATATAAGGATTACATTGCTACCCAACCATATATATGCATATGTTATACAAGGCAACTCAGTGTAAGCAACTGGATTTGTGGTGATCTAAAAGGCTGAAAATTGAAGTGAAATTTTGAGGGTTCTTTTCAGGAATCTGTCAAAAAGTGTTACTGTCATAGACCAAAGGAAGAGTCTTCACGGAATGACAAGTTAATCCTAGGTTTGACAAACGCCTTTCGACAAACTCCGAAACTGAAACCAATTTCGATCTTTGAGTAATGTATTTAAAGTCAAACCTAGAAATACATTATTTTAAAGTCAAACGTCGAAAGGAAATAAATCAGCTTTGAATTTTGTCTAGTGTCTCAAACGACGATGGCTTGCGAGGTTAAGTAGCATGCGTTCGTTGTGCACAGGAAGAAAATATAAAAATATAAACAACAATAAGAAATCTTCAAGCTCTTCTTGAAGTCTTCAAGCTCAGACCAATTATTTGAAAAATAAATTTCTTGCAATCGCGATTTAAAAAAACTGGAACCAAAGCAATTCACAGTTTCGAAATGGTAATGGATGGTAAGAGACAAAAGAGATGCTTCAAATGTTTTGGGCATAATACAAGATAAAATAGTTGATGGTCTATAAATTTCTACATATTTCTCGAATTATTATTTTTATGGTTGATGTGTCCACATGGAAGTCCAGTAGATCAACGAAGAACATTGTCCTCACAATAGCAAAGCTGCGAATAGCCCTTAAACCACGGGTAGTGTACTGCCTATACACCATGATGGTAAGACCCATTACGACTTACTGCTCTCTGCTATGTCGAAAAGCATTGCAGAAGAAATATAACCTTACACAACTTATCAAGATCAAAAGATCGTTCTGCGAAGGAATAGGTTGTCTCAGTACAACACCGATGGCAGCATTCGAGGCCACCCTCTTCCTCTCTCCTCTCGACTTATTCTGCAGCTTTTTTGAGGGAAAAACCAAACGGTCGCGCTGCTATACTTAAAAAAATGAACGGCCGTACAGAATAAAAGACAAATATACTACTTACCACAAGCCCTGGCACCGCAGAAGAGTTTTAATCAGGCATGAACAGACGGGTGACAAAAGGGGAGATCTCCCTATAAACCGACGATTCAAAGACGGTCTTCGGTAACCTCTTGGAAAAATTCCTGACACTAAAAAGATGACAGCAGCGTCTTAAAAGACTAAAATACAACCGACAAATCGATTACCATTTGCTCAGATTGCCAAGCGGCAATAAAGGCCATAGCATCAGACATTCTGACATCGAAGCTGGTTAGGTTATGCTGAAAGAGCATCAGTGCGATATCGTTGTTGAATTCGATGACCCTCTGCTGGGTATCTGGGCATTCTGAAATCCAAGCAAATGAAAAATCGAAAAAGGGTTCAGAGATGGGAGAATCCCTAACAATCAGGAATGCGCATACGCCGCTCAGCTGCATTAGGAAAATACTAGAAGACCTGGATAGAGTCAGATGTCGATGGCTTGGTCTGGGTATTGGAGCTACAGCAAGGGCTATGGCCGACGCTAAGCAAGAATAAATAATTGATCATCAATTTATTAAAAAAAATAGCTCACAAAAATAAGATATGAATATCTTTTGATAGTGTTAGTCTTAACAGTCTTAAAGGTCTCGACGAAAATTCAAATTCAAAATAAAATTAAAATTAAGAGTAAAAATTACAAAATTTACAAAAATAACAAAAACTACAAATTAATTATTTTACTAATGATTTTCAGAGGCCAAGTGTCTAAAAACCAAAGTTTTAAGGGCATTCGTGTTTTCGATTCTCCTGAGGCTAGATGGTAGAGAGTCCCACCTCGAAGGAACTTGGACAAAAAATTGGCGTTCTGATGTAAGGCATTTGTATCTTTTGTGTTTCAACATTAGCACCCTTCGCAAATGTAGGCCCACGTGTACATTAAGCATCATTAAGTACGCACAATTAATTTGTCGAAAAAATAGCCACATATCTGTTTAGAGTAGACAGAATTCGCGACATGTCTAATAGATTTTCGCAAGGCACAGTGAATGGTCCCATATTTTTCAACATCTTTCTTTCGGATATGCCAGGGGATATGGATAACACAATGGCGTTTGCTGACGATGTCATTCTGTATGTAAGCGGATCGAAAATCGCCCATATCCAAAAAGAGCTCCAAGAAAAATTTAACAAATTGCAGATATTTTGTTCAGAATGGTAGCTTAAAATAAATTACACAAAATGTGAAACCATACTGTTCCGCACCCCAGTACGACGCGGTAATTCAGACTTGAGGCGAAACTGGCGAAAACTGAATATAACGACTTTGAACGGCCTTCACCTTGCATCGAAAACTGTTGTGAAGTATTTGGGTGTTCATTTAGATCATATTTCATGATCATATTAATACACAACTCAAGAAAGCGAGAGCTGCTTTCATGTCGCTCAAAAACCTTTTTTATTCAAAATATTTGAGATCCGACGTGAAGGTTGGATGTTACCAAGCATTCACTCGTCCAATTCTGACTTATGCGAGTGCAGTATGGTGGAACATAAGCCCAACCCATATGAAAAAATATCGTCTTTTTGAAAGGAAATGTATTCGAGCCTGCATGCGAATGTACAGGAGCGCACATTCTGACTTTCAGCATAACGTCTTTAACAAGAGACTATCGGATGCTTCCGGAGTGTCTAGGATTGACAACTTTATCCAAGACCTTGTGATGAACCATTTCGCGCGGTCAGCAAACGTTACTGAGAACGAACTCATTTTGGGGTTGTTTTATCCAAACCTGGGGTATTTTAGAAACTGTTTGTGTGAATCGTAATGTACCACCAGTAGCATACGGCTACATTTCAGACCTTTAATCTACCATTTCGCTAGAAGGGCAACAGACAAGCGACTTCTCTATGAACCTACTCACTTGAGGGATAGAAATGCTAACTTGAGATAGGGAGAGGGATAAAAATAATACTGCCAGGTCTAATAGAAAAAAATACTGGTGGCTCGAATGGATCGAGGCTAATGCTTAGGTTAAGTATATTTTATTGTAGTTTTAGGTTTATCTTAAGAATGACTATAGTGAAATAGTAATGAGGTTTGGCACCACTAATTTCCCTCAAATACAAACCAAGAAACAGAAAAAAGAAAAATTTAGTCTAAATATTAAGTGCGTTTAGTTCCTGTATATTTTAAGCAATAATCAATAAATAACATAAGTATTGAGATGCCTTCTTACATTTAGGGCTTTTATATATAAGAAGTCGATATTAGTGTAGTTTTAAGTTCATTTTTGTAAAAAAAAAAGAATATTATAGTGGTAAAAATAAACAAAAATAAAAGAGTAGACAGAAATATCATTTTTTTATGTTGAATATATAGCCAGCTATTAAAAGCGACGTTTAATTTTCTCTCTGCTTTTGTAGTCCGGGCGATAAAAAATTTCACAGCCGTATGTTAATACTGGGACAAGAAGTGTTTTCGCCAACATAAGCTTTGTTTTTCTGGGCACGAAATGCTTCGTAGCCGAAAGAGTACGCAGCCCACCATCAACCCTGCTGGTTGTGTTATTTATATGCGTATTCCACGTTAGTGTACGATTTTATATCAGACCAAGGTTTCTGAAAGAGTCAGCCCACTCTATTGGGCTTTGGTTTAGCTTGACTAATGGGAGATAATATGAGTCGATGATTTTTTGATTGATCAGAAGCACTTTTAAGTGCCCAGCGATGAATGCTTTCAAGATCTCTGTTGACGAGCTGTATTTTTTCACTTATCTCATTCTGAGGACAGCTTATTAGAAGCTGAACATCTTCAGCATATAAATGTGTCATACAATGCTGAATTAATGTAGGCAGCTCATTGACTCACAGAGCGAAGATGATTGGTCTAAGAATTGATCCTTGAGGAACTCCACCTCAATACGCTGCGAGTAACCACACACTGTTGTCTTCCGTTTAGATATGAGGAGTTTCGTTGAGGATGAGGAGAGATTAAATTAAACTCTACACAGAATAGAATGATTGACTACATCGGAAGCCTTCGAAAAATCAAGTAGCGTTAGTAATCAAGGCTGGTTAGAACTTAATGCCTTTTGAACTTCATCAACGCTAAATAACAAAGCAGTTTTACAGCTTCTCTTTGGTCGAAAGCCTGATTGGTTAATGCATAGAAGTTGTTTTTCTTTGAGAAACTTCTGTATTTGCAGCGCTATCAGCTCTTCAAAAAACTTTCGACAAATAAGGGAGAATAGCTATTGGCCTGTATTCGACAGAATTTCTGGAAACCTTTTTAGGTATAGGAATAATTTTAACTTTTTTCCAAGCGCGCATCATAAGTCGTAAGGAGATATGCATTCTAATAGGAGTTTTTGCCGGGCACCATATGAACATATCGCACAACGACTTTTGCAGAAGTTGCAAAGATGAATAAGAAATAGAATCTGTCCAACATTTTCCTGCCAAGGAAAAGAATGCAATTCATAGAAAAGCACTTCTTCTTAGAGATGAAAGACTTATTTATTTATTCTTGAGTATGCTTGTATATGAAGATACAATGTCTAATTTATATGTATATGTACAGCTTTATGACGAATACACAATGCACTTTGATTTTTGAGGATTAAGTATAAGACCACTGGATTTTCCCCAATCATAGATTTTGAGATTGTAAATCGTCATTAATATGTACTATACATTCATTGATTTGCATTTGAGGGCAGGTACAGGAAAGTTGTACATCATCTGCATAAAGGTTAATAGAGCGATTCTCAGGAACACCTGCAATTTCGTTAATGTAAAGATAGAAGAGCAATGGACCTAACATGGAACCCTGAGGAATCCCTCGTGGTACGGGAAGGAAATCCGACATTTCGTCTCCACAGGCGACAGCTTGTTTTCTGCCAGATAGATAGGATGAAATAAGTTTTACTGTTTGGGGTGAAAACCCGTAAAATTCTAGCAAGCTTTTCACAAAGAATTGAATGGCTGATGGTATCAAAAGCCTTCAAAAAATCGAATAGAACTAGGAACGAAGCATAGGCTTTATCAATTGCTTTCCTTATATCGTCTACTACATTAAGGATAGCCGTGGTGCAGCTGTGTTTTGGACGAAAACCAGATTGACATGCAAAAAGCAATTGATTATCGCTTAAATATAAGCTGATCTGTTTTTGCATAAGTTTCTCGAAGACCTTAGAGAGAAAGGGTAGAATTGATATGGGTCTGTATTCATCTTTACGACCTTCTTTAGGTATGGGGATGACTTTTGCTTCTTTCCAATGCGACGGAAAAACTGATGTAGTAAAGACCGAGTTAAAAAGGTGCGTTATAAATGGTAAAAGCTTCGGGAGAAGTGCTTTCAGGAACACCGGATGAACACCATCGAGTCCTACCGCGTTAGATTTCACATTTCTGAAGGCTTCAACCACATCCGTGGACTCAACTCTGGAAAAACTGAATTCTGTGGTGGGTTGGATATTATAAGTATGGGTAAGTGCCAATGTGCCCGAGAGTGCAACTTCTGAAATAAATTTACGGTTGATCGCGTTGCAATCAATTCTCGAGTGGCATTCACGTTTTTGCTTCCCTCTACCAATGCTTAAGCCTTGTTAAGCTGATAAACCTCCTACGGTTTAGTTTAAGTTAGCCACGGCAATAAGGTCGTAAGAGCACCCAATTACCTACCTTCTTTTCCTACAAGTATCCCTCAAACATACCTCCGAATGTTATGGAAATCGTCTTTAGAATGCTTGCAGGAATTACACTTTTTACAATGAGCAAACCATTCTATAGTGATGCATTCAATTGGATCAGTTTTTTGGTCTCAATTTCTTATCCTAAAGGGTTCCCCTGCTGCGATTCCGACTCCACCGATGAAGCAATTGAAACCAAAATACCTCCGAGCTTTAGAACAATCCATTTCTATCCTTGTGCTGTAAAACGCTTGAGTCGTACAACTAGATTTCATGCGAACGTAAGGCAACATAGATTTGAAATTCAGTTTGGCCGGCAATAAAATCCATTTTTTATTTATTTTAAAACCCAAAAATGTATCCAAGCAACTTGAAAAACCGAAAAAAGTATGATTTTGAGAAAGAGATTTGCAATATGGTATTGCCAAACTTATGTGCGCTCCTTGTGGACATAGTGTGCCTCGTTTTCCCTATAAAACTTGCACGAATTTTGTACCGCATTCAGGAATGTTAAGCTATAGTAGATCACTGCCCTCAAAGAGAATAAAAACAAATAAAGAGAAAAATGAAACAGGATGGTGTTTTTTTGTCTTCATAAACGTTAAAGTAAAACAAAAATGCATAAAGGAATCTTATTACGTAGTACGAGCTTCATCAATCTATTATACTATATTTTGGTTCTATCTCACAAATACAATGTACATGGCCAAGATTCAAGTAAAAAATAAAATCGAAAAAATATAAAATAAGACATCCCATTCCCAAAGAGTGAAAACACAAAACAATCTCCTAAAAATAACTTGAAAATGTTATTGCCATGAAAATGTTTCTACATCTGTAGCAGTACTATCTCCCTATTTGCCGGCGATCCACGAATAATCATTTATTCGTCCGTTTGAATGAATCCGACTTTCTGCTATTTCGCGAATTTTGTTTTATTTCACACGAAGCTGGTCAAACGTTTGGAATACCTTTTTGCTTTCACTACAGCGATATTCTCTCGGCATATCTTTTTGCAGGACAAAATCTACAAGTCGTCTATAAGTACAATGTATATGTATGTATATCAAACTTGAATGGATGTGAGTTTGCTCACATATGTGTTCCGATACGTTCGCCTCTCTGTTCTTCTCGTACATTTTGATCTTGATTTGATCTTGCCAATAATCGGTGCCGCTGTTTTTTTTCGGTTTGCACTTGTGGCAAAGAATGTTTTAGTACATTTGCGGTCTTAAAACAGATGCATTGACTGGTGGTATTCTCGTCCTCACCGAGGATATTTAAATTGATTTTTTGTCCAAATGGGCTACTGTTCGGTTAAGTGAAAAGTAAATAAATAATACATGGTATTCGAGTGTGTGAGAGGCAAAAAGAAAGGAAACACAATTCCATTAGTAAGTGTAAATATAAGTTGAATCTTAAAATTCGAACGTATTGATAGCATGTGCTATCAGTTAATGGAAAATCTTAAAGTCAACACCATCATTATCTGTTGCATGAAAAACAAATATAAAAATAAATGTTTGTTGTGTGATGATGCGTTGTTAATCCAAGAATATAAATATGTATACTCAATTTTTATAAATCGAAAACAAACTTGGAAATTATTTAGGAAACAACTTTGCAAATGTTATTTGTTTATTAAAATTGCTCTTGTATTAATTTTGATCGATGGTTATATATGACCAATGACCAAAGGATCAAAGGAATAAGCTACACAGGATTTAAGAGTTTTTCTAAAATATATAAACTTTTACGTTGTTCGTTTAAAATCTAAATGGGTTGAATCGATTATAATTTCAGTCTATATGAAAACATTGACACAATATTAAATATTTCATTTAAATACACTTTTAATATTTCTTGTTTGCCTATTGATTTTAAATATACACGTACATACAATGCCCCGAATTTTGAATCTTGCTCTTTTGTTATTACAGTTTTTTTTTCAATACTCATTTCGATACTTTCATCTAAGGTGTTGTTTATGTTTGTGAAAATTATAAAAGTGTGTAACAAATAAAACAATTTTGTTTTTAAGTATTGTAGTAAAAATCAAAATAAAACATTTAACGCTACAGTCCGGGATGGACATGAGCTTTAACCAACACAGAATTTTATGTCGTCCTGTGATGTTAATCGGTGTGCGTTAATGTAAGTTGGCATTTCATGTCCTGTCTGCTTGAGTCGTTGCACGCTGAACACGTCACTCGAATTCGATTAGATCCATGCTTCTGCGCTGAAAAGCATGACCGGCACGATAAGGGTCTTGTCAAATGTTAATTTTGTCGTCCGAGATAAAGCCTGTCAAAAGTGATTTTAGGTTTAATTTATGCGATGGTGTCATAACTGGACGTCTTTTACTACCTTGAGTCACATTTTTGAACGTTCGAGTTGGATACTTTCAAACTCTTGTTAACGTCTTTTAATGGAAGATCTGTGAGTTTTGAATTATGCATTCGACATAGATACATATTAAAGGAAATTGTTTGAAAGCGCGTCGCCTTGTCGCCATCGTGCAAAATCGGACTAACTTGGCCAACACGAAGGATGGTTCTGTAAAGCTCGCCTCTATAAATGTTGCAGTGCGCAGCTTGAAAATCGATTTACAGGCGGTCCAAAATGAGTGATATGAACTTATCAGATGATTTTAAAGTTGAATCTTATCAAGGGACGTTAAGAAGTCTTGTTTCTCTGCAATTAATGCGAGGTTTCCTTCTTTTTCTAGGGTCAGCCAAACGATTTATGGGTCCATATTTTATGTATCAAGGTTTTCTCCAGTTTTTTTTAATATATTCCGCCAGTAAGTCAGTGGGCGCTATAAGCCCTATATGGCCTGAGATTTGCTTGTATTATTTTCCTTCATCACGTATGTTAAAGTAGCTCGGATACCTTTACCTATCTAACCTACCTTATTGGACACAATCAAGAGATATGTATTTTGAAAAAATGGCGTACGCAAAAAAGTTCAAAACATAAGGACTTCTGATCTCCGCAGGTTGGCTTCAACTTCAAATCACCACAATTACGTCTATAATATTGCACAGTGAAATTTAATCACAAAATCGTCCCAAATCGTTGTATTTTTACTTGTACCAAGCCTACCCAGCTTGTTGAGGTGAGCTTTTAACCATATGTGTCTATACTGAAGACAAAGTTGGCCAGATAAACATTCGACATCTGGAACTATTTTTCTATCCTCGACCTTATCATGCAGACTCCTAATGACAAACTGACCTTCGATTTGACAGAATGTAGAAAACTTTACTTTCTTAAACATGGGCTTTATTGTACTTATTTCCCTGACAATGAGCATTTTCAAAGATTGCAATGTAAATGTCTTTAAGCTCTTGATAGAGATGTCGAAACACAATTTCCTTGAGTCCTGCAAATTCATGCGGAGATTCATTAAAATCTTTCCGTTTGATTCGTCCTTGTTGAACTGTGGGCTCTGCTACCTCGATTATGAGGCCCTTGTTACAACTTTCGTAAAACGTGAGGTGTTTATAAATTATTGATTGCCTACATGCAATGCGACAATGCGAATCCCGCGCAAAGCCATAGAAAGAGTATTGGATTGAGAGAATTCAAGATTTTGAGGGAATTGTACTCCTTAATCCAATTTCAATTTTCCTTAAGCCAGTATAAACCTATTTCAAATGTACACAGTGGACCTAGGATAATATTTCTTGGAATGATGAGCTATTATTAAATCATCCAGCAAAACGTTGCATTCGGATTGATTGTGAATGTGAGCACACTTACAAAATCCATAATGGATATAAAATATTTAACAAAAGATGGCCAAGGTGCCTTCCGTGAGGCACACCCGAGGTAGCATTGATTCATTTAAGAGGCTCATCCTATGAACGAGTCTTGATAGGTTCACCTATCATGATTCGAGTATATCCATTCCACAAAAGACACAGGGCCAACTTATTAAAGTCCATACTTAAGTGTGTTTGTCGCCTTAAGTAGCTTATTCTGGGCCTAATTTGTAAAGCAAACAAAAAGGAATTCACAGCGTAGTTATTTTTTTTACAAGCCACGCTATTCATCAATAAGAAAAGATTAAACTTCATCAAATATAACAACCTCAAAGGGTTTTGGCAAATAAGAGAGCTTAGCTATTGTCCTTTTATTTATAACATAACCACACTTTTCCATAGTTTTGCAAAAACTTCTTGGGAAATGGATGGCAGAAATATAAATGACAAGGGGAGTGCTAGAGAACTACAGCAGTACTTTCAGATGATTGTTCATTTAGACATTGTTTTGAGAGATTTGAGAATACAATTTCAATTTAATATTATTAAAAAGAATTCACTGCAAACTTACTTAAAATTGTAAAAAAAAACTATGAAGAAAGAGGGGCATGAGAGAGAGGGAAAGGGGTAGGAAAAGAAAAAGCATATAGAAATATAGAAAAGAAAAGAAGCTCTGAGAAATGGCTATTGTTGCGTTGTATTTACATAGCAATTAATAAGTGCAATTTTTAAGTTTTTGGTTTTTAACATAAAGGTATATTATATAATATATGATAGTGGGATGTTATAATGAGGAAATACGCAATTCCTAATTCTCATTTGTTGCTGTAATCTGTAGCCAAGGAAACTCTACGAAAACACGGTAATATCATCAAATCTAGGCATCTTGAAAACGTATCTTATAGCATAATTGCAAACTACTTGAAACTTGCGAAAACATACCGAATCGAGACCGCTTTATAACACTCCAGAGTACCCTATTACGGGCAAAATAATTGATGATACAAGTCTCCGACATGTTTCTAATATCTAGCTGAGATCCAAATTTTTCGCTAGCATCTATAAATACGGCCCACTACAGCGTTGATGTGATTTATAACAAGTTGTCGATTTATTTCAAAGCCAAGGCTAGTAGTGGATTCTACTAGTTTGAGTTTTGTTCCAGAGTTCAAATGACTAGGCTAAGCATTCTTTACTGTTCAGAACCAATTCATTGTTTCCGGCCCAGTGATGAGTTGCAAACAGATCCTCGTTTTAGCATAAGTTGAGCTCACAAGTCTGATTGGCAGCGATAAATAGAATTGAACATCATCAACGTATAAGTGAATGGTGACATATTTTCACACTGACGGCAAGCCATTGATATCCAGGTAGTCCAGATTGAGTCCTAAAATTGATCCTTGAAAAATACCTTTTGTAAGGGGCTTAAGAGCAGATTCTCTCTTTTTCTGAAGAAGCTACATATAAGTGTAGTGGCCCTTTCTCTAAAACTTAAATAATTCCGCAGTTTTCAGCATAAAATATTATGTTTCAGCTTGTCGGAATCCCTAGAGAAAACGAGTAGTCAAAGCAGAGTAATAAAACCCTAATTGAATTCCTGTCTTATTACATCCAAAATGTTAATCAATGCGATGAAACAACTATGGCCCGGCCTTAAGCCCGACTGATACGGATTCAGCAGGAGTTTCGGAAACAGATGATTTTGAATTTGCCCCGCCAAGACCTTCTCAAAGATATTCGACAGACAAGGCAAGATAGTTATGAACCTTTAATCATTTGCATTAAGAGCATTGAGTTTCTTAGCAACGCTTTGCGCTTCCGTAAACAAAGAAGTTTGTGTGAGTTTAAATAATCCATTATTTGCCAGCTGACTATTTTTTCAAACACCTTGGATAAAAATGGCAAGATCGAAATTGAACGACACTCTTTCACGATTGATGTGGTGCTCTTTAAGAATGTTACAATTTTTCCAGAGATTAGGAAAAGTTGAAGCCATAAGAATGCTTTTGAAAACGTGCGTCAGATAAGGTAGAATTGATGGAAGGATGCCTTTTAAAAATGTAGGATTCATTTCATCAAGTCCATTTTATTGCAAACACAGCTTTGCTAACTTCGTGGGCAGCAACCCTTTTAAAAGATAAACCGGTTGTAGATTGCAAATGAAAGGCGTTGTCAGGAAATCATTCTTCACCGCCATTACCATCAGTTTAAGTCATTTGGCAGGCAGCGGCAAAGGTTCTATTAAGATCTTTAAAGTCTGAAACTGATGTATCCTGAGGTAGCTGCTTGCCCATGCCCATGCTTTTAATACTCTGCCACGTATTTTTATTGGAGAGATTTGGTTTGAACCCGCTAGCAAAGAATAGGTTTTTGGACTTTTTTATTTCATAATTCAATTCTGCATGGAAAGCGGGCAATCTTAATTTTTTCCATCTAGTCATGAGTAATCGAATTTTATCATTAAACCATTGACTATTGTCAGTGATAGATCCGAAAATTCCAAAATATTAATGCTAAATAATGATAAGAAAGAACGTTTTTGTTTTTTGTTTTAATTATGCAATAAATCACACGTAAAATTAAACAACATATTAAAAAATTATCATTTTTTTGCGTTCCTTTAAAAAAGCTTCCATGCAATTACGTTCGCGGAAGAGCCGCAATCACAATTATACTTTCGCTGAAACACTTAATTTGTTTGCAAATTGAATAACCGTCATGATGACAGCCAAGCCCCCAATGCATTTAGTCTCGCTTATGTCGCTGAAGCATCTATAAAACTGCTATTGTATTATGCCGGATAAACAATTGAAACTCAAGAACACTCTCAGCCGTTCCAATCATTGCACAATAATTAATTGCAATTGAACAATGAGTATACAATGACTGACCGACCGGCCGGCCCCTCAACATGCGAGAGCATTCTGGAGCGCACTCCTACATGACATCAGTGCAAATAAATTGCATCCCGCCCACGCATTGAATGCCTGTAAAGGTGTTTTTCCCAGTGAGCGTGGCGAACGGCGGGCGTCTCGTTGCATCTGAATGCTCTGCTCGGGCCAATGCATTCATATGTGTTCATTGAACCCGTATTACTAGTGGAAAACGTCATTCACGTGGAGATTGCCCCACGACGACGATGCATTCACTTGGCATTGCGATTTATATTCGCCAGCTGAATTAATTTTGATGTTTGAAATGCAAATTTTCGATAGTACGGATGGCTTATCAACTAAAACAGTCCTAATTGCTTGTTACTCTTATCAGGTCAGCATTAATCGTTTAACCCAGCTTATTTGAACAGCTGTTCCTATCGCCTCAGCAAATTAAATTGTAAATTATGCTTGTCATGTTTCGGAGTAGATAGTAGCAGGCAGTATTGTCTCTAACACACAATAGCACGGAAATACTTTCACTGAAACCGACGTTTCACCTTATCAGACGTCTTGTAAATCAATGCGCTGCGCTCTTTGTCCTGATAACAATTTTCTGAGAACCTATCATATTACTCAGCACTACTGCTAATTTTAATCCATTGAAAAAAAGAGATATTTCTGTGACGTATGAACTTGACCTTGGTTGTTCCAGAACTATTCCCGCTCAATAAGTTATTTGATCTTTTTTTAAAAAAAAAAAACTCCTGCTGGAAACGCATTAGTTCTTTTTACAGCTGGTCGGCTTATTTATTTATAAGTGGTATTTGTTTTTATAGTGCCAGACGAGCAGACGGGTTTATTAGTCACTATCACAATAATTTGTTGATTGTCGTCGCTACGTTGGTCGAGTGTTAGATAATTGTTGTTTTTGTTTTTGTTTTTGTTTCTGTTTTGTGGGTTACTGCAAGCATTTTGATTCGTAAACAAGCTTGCCGTGAAAATTTGTGTTTTGTTTAAATTATTGTCGTTAATTTTGATTTGGATATAAAAGTATGAATATTGTTATTTGGTAGAATATCGGTTTGTACGAATATTACTGGTTTTGGAGTCCTTGAACTTTGAGCTGCAAAAAAAATTGAAATTGGCCTGCATACGTTTTGATAACACGCACGAGTTGAGAAAGCTTAGAAATTCCAATTTTTTAAGTAGGTGGTGATTTTGATTAGGCTTCGAATGTTTAACGATTTGTTGGAGTGATATTTAATGTTTAAAGAGGTAGGCATGTGATGTGTGCACATCAGCATAAGTTCAATTGTGAATCTCTGCGGTCAGACATTCACTTTTGGGTGGTAATCTCTGCTATTCCCTTAAAAATCTGTTCTTTAGAACAGCATGACTCATTTAGATCGAAATAGGAACAGGTAAAATGGGGCAGGTTTCCAGTATAATTTTTTTTTTAAAGTTAATAAGCCTTATAAGCAAAAAAAAAAATTGTTGAGAGGAAGTTAAGAATCCTTTGAAAAAATATTTTTTTTCTTCGAAATTATGTCAAAATTCTGTTTCTTTTCATAGAGTTAACTGTGGGAAGTTATAATATTTTGAGTGTTTTCATTCAACAAATAACAACAAAAATACTGTGTTTTTTCCAATTATTTTCAATTATTACATGACGAATTGCTTTTATTAGCTCCTCAGTACATTAGATAATGTATGAGCAGCATGCTCTCAACTTTATAGCAGTGCATTTCATTTAGAAAGAATTCAAGTTGGGGGTAAGAGGAATTTCAACTCTTCATCCTTAGTCAGTCCACGCTCGTGCGACTTCGTCGCTCCGCTTAGGGTATATCGTTTTCGCCAGGCAGACGCCTATGGCACTTCACGTGGGAATTTACCTCAGAAATTAACACGGGATTTTCTCCAAAAAATTTAATTGTTAAAAAATTTGTTAACAATGTTTGGTTCACCTTCAGTTTCCCACTCCCCCGTCTGAACGAACAACCGCTTTCTTTGTCTACCAGCGCCAAGTACCTAGGCGTTAAATTAGAGCTTAAACACAGCTGGAAGCTAAACGTTGATCAGCGAGTTAAAAAGGCGTGCATAGCTTTTTACGCCTGCAGTAGAACCTTTGGCAAAAAATGCGGTCTCCAATCAAAGCTGATCCTATGGATGTATACGATGGTGGTTCGCCCGATACTATCATACGGATCACTAGTATGGTGGCCGGCCCTCATGAAAAAATTCAATGTCATCAAAATTAACAAGGTACAGAGAACTGCATGCATAGGCACCACAGGCGCTCTGACGGTAATGCTGCATCTCCTACCTTTAAAAACACTACTGCTCACCATTAGGCTCAGAGAGTCTGGATGCTGGACGTCAAAACCCAATGGTCATAGCGCTATACTTGTTCTTATACCGAGAGCTTTGGTATCTTCACCAACGGACTATACGGTCCCTAAAATTTATACATGAAATAACTTTGACACTCTAATCCCAGAAAGAGCGGAATGGAAAAGTGGACAGATATGTAAGGACTTTAACTGGACTGCCGGCTCTAAGATGGGCGGCGGAGTCGATGCGGGTGTGTTCTCAGAATCTCCCGACAATTCCAGTGTTTTCCAAGCCGAACTATTTGCAATCCGGGAAGCATGTCGTCAAATCAAATTACATCCAAATACCCTGCCAAGCCAGAAGGTTGCCATATGCATTGATAGTCAAGTAGCCATCAAAGCTATTGCCTCCTTTACTTCACATTCAAAATTAGTACAGGAATGCCGAGCTGAAATAGCGTCGTTAGAAGATCAGCTCATTTCCCTTATATGGGTTTCCGGCCACAGTGCCATCCCAGGTAATGAGAAGGCCGATGAACTTGCTAGAAAGGGATCTGCCCTTCAGTGCTCGCTTGCAGGTGAGGTTTTCATCTCACTACAAGCAGTTAGAGCTAAAATATCCTCATACTTCCTTGAAGTAGTAAACCTAAGATGGGCCAGAGTTACGAACTGTGCAACATCAAGGAAAATATGGCCGGAATACAAACAATCAAAAACAAAAGATCTCCTTCGGCGAGCCCGTCATGATATTGCTAGATTAGTGGCGGTCTGCACAGGACACTGGCCGATTGGAGATCATGCCATTAAGCTAGGTATCCCACACAACTCACATTGTCGCAGCTGCAAAAACACAACTGAGAGGGATACCCTAACACACTTCTTTTGCGACTATCCGGCTCTTGCTAGAGCCAGACAACGGGCGCTTGGTAGACCCTTTTTCAACTCAATTAATGAGATTTCTGTTAAGGATATTAAGGAACTAATGTCCTTCTTAAATACCTCGGGCTGGATTTAGAGATATCTCAAATACACCAAAATAACATCATAAATAAGGTAACAGAGCTGTGGTATTAAAACGGCACATAGTGCTAATTAGGTTCTCACTGAACCACCACTTTTACCTATCTACCTACCTTGCTTCACCTAATAACTTTTATTCTCATGTTAAGAAGGCCATTTTACATAAGAAAAAAATGAACATTTTACTAAACAAAAATTTAAAAAAAAAACATTATAAAAAATAGAAAAACAAGTTTCCTCTCAAAAATTTTCGCACAACAAATCCAAGAATAATATAATAATAAATAATTTTATGTAAAAAAAAATTAAATTATATTTTTTATACGAATTTCCAATATTGCAAACCTGAGCCCGAAAAATTGTATAGCTTTTGCAGATATCCTTGTGCAGGGTTTGCCATTTGCAGAGTTTTCTGTGGCGCAGTGTCCTGTGATTACTCTGATAAAAATACATTTTTCATATTTAGTTTGGGTTGTACTCATTCGTTTCCGGAGCACCCTTTTGGGGTCAAGTCCATTTCGAGGCACGTCAGTTGAGGGACTTATTTCCTATATATTGTAGGATGTAATAGGACTACCGGTTGAAAATGTCGTTATTGCAGACAACTTCATATCTATTACTCTGAGGTGAATTTTGACCATGACGATGACAGCTGTCACATCAGAAACTTCATGTCATTGTCTTATTATTTCAGTCTAGGTTATGGGTCATTAGTGAAAACACACAAGTTTTTGTAAAGCCGTAAAATTCCTACATTCGTGCCATCAAAACAACATTTGTGGGAAGTTCTTATATGCTCCTTTCAAAAGGTTGAAAAGCAACCGAAGCGCATCAATTGCTTACCGAAGCTTACCCGGGCTATACTGTAGACGTTCAAGTGGTTCCAAGATCGTGATTTCGACACCGAAGACAAAGAACGCACCGGCCAGGTGAAAAAGTTTGAAGACCATGAATTGGAGGCATTGCTCGATCAAGATCCGTCACAAACGCAAGAATAACTTGCAAAATCACTTGTCGTCGATCAGCAAACCATTTCCGATCGTTTGAAAGCAATGGTAATGATCCGAAAGGTAGGACATTGGGTGCCGTATGAATTAAAGCCACGAGACGTCGAACGCCGATTTTGCATTTCCGAAATGCTGCTTAAACGCCACAAAAAGAATTCTTTTTTGCATCGAATCGTCACTGGTGATGAAAAATGGGTACTTTACGATAATCCAAAACGTCGGGAAACGTATGGATACCCCGGACATGCCTCAACATCGACGGCCGTTCAGAATATTCATAGCCTGAAGGTTATGCTGTGCATTTGGTGGGACCTGAAGGTTGTTGTGTATTATGAGCTGCTAAAACCGAATGAAACAATCACAGGCGAGGTCTGCCGACGACAATTGATGCGTTTGAGCCGAGCACTGAAGGAAAAACGGCCGGAAACGGTCGCAAGACACGATAAAGTTATTTTGCAACAAGACAATGCTCGGCCATATGTTGCAAATGTCGTCAAAACTTACCTTGAATCGCTCAAATGGGATGTCCTTCCCCACCCGCCGTATAGTCCAGACCTTGCGCCATCCGATTACTATCTCTTCCGATCGATGCAACATGGCCTGGCTGACCGGCACTTCCGTCATTTCGATGATGTCAAAAAATGGATCGATTCGTGGATTGCGGGCAAATCGGTCGAATTTTTCAGAACGGGTATCCATGAATTACCAGAAAAATGGGAAAAATGTGTGGCTAGCGATAGGCAATACTTTGAATATTGAATTTATATCTATTTTTCCTCAATAAAGCAATGATTTTTGAAAAAACGACATTTTCAACCGGTAGTCCTATTCATATGGCAAATTTGTATTTACCTGGATTCGATCAGGTTGCATTAATTTTTTTTAGAGAAGATATACCTAGGTAAGAAAAAACTAAGTAATCCGCATGTGTGATTTTCTTCGTGCTTTTTTTTTCGCATAGTAATAATCTACAAAAGTCGTGAAATAAGTTTAACTTAGATACCATTAGTTGTGATCAGTTTTTTGAATCTTTTCCTCCTCCACGAACGACACTTCTTTCGTTAAAAAGCAGCCCTATTTTTTCTAGTCATGTATTTTGGTATTGAGTGCTTCATTTGTGGTTGACTTAATTTTATCTACACTTAAAAATAGGACTTATTGAGTATGTAAGCTTACTCTTAGACATTTTTCTCAATAATCATTCTAAGCCTTGAATGCGATAATTCTGTTTATTAATACAGGCCTGAAATGTGCCACATCACTTATAATGATTTTTCGGAATGCGGTCCCAGACTGAAGTTTTTGCATTAAAGTAAGCTTTATTACATTAAATTCGGATTTGAGAAATTCCTTAGGCCGATGTGGAATTCGGAAACCTGTGTTTTATATTTTTTATCACATTCAAGCTCTGCAAGCGATATTGCCTGTCGTTCTTGAGCGAGGGTGCGACTCCAGTTCTTTCTGAATCAAAAGTTTCTGCGACATTTTTAGAATTTGTTTAGTGAATTTGAATAGCTTAAATGTGCTACTAATGCTATTTAATTTCACGAATGATATTTTAATGAATTGTGTAATGGGTAAATAAATAGATCACATGTTCTAGAGGACGCCTTTAGAATAAACGTTGTTTTTGAGCTCAGCAGTCAGTATTCAAATCAATGGTGCCGTCACTGCAATGGTCAAGTCTACAACATTCTGAAATATCGTTGTCTCTATGTGACGTATCATGCTGTTTGTGGAGGCGATGAAATTTGTACAGTTGTGAATGCATAAAACTGCCAGCAAAATTACGTAGCCTACCAAAATAATAAAAAGGAACTTGCAATGAAAGCGACTTATATAATACTGTGAATTGAGCGAATGCAAATATGTTCAAAAACTTATATCAAAACTTTCCATACTTCATCGTATTCGTCGGCACGTTTTGTGAATGTGCATCATTAGGCTGGTCACAAACCCTCAAGAGTCAGCAGACTAAAAACAAATATATAATTGCTTTTTAACTGCCACATTGGAGAGTAATATGGCTAAAACAACAACTCTTGAAAATAAAGTGTTTAATGAAGTCATATGAGTTTTAACCGGTTTAAATTGCCTTCATGCAATAATAAGCTAAACAATTTCCATTTGGGAATTCACAGTATTTCATAAGGTGGAATTTATTCTATTTACGTTGTAGGACTTTTTCGAAAAAAAATGTATCCAAATTCAGTTCGCCCAAATTTCTACTTTTCTTTTAGTTTTGTATGAAACCAAAGGTAGTTGGGACCAGTGTTGCCAAGTTTTTTCTGAGCCAAAGCACCGTTCATAATATTTTCAGCGTTAATTTTGATACCTTGGGTACCAAAAAAAATCATTTTCCAGTTTCCCAAAAAAAAACATTTAATTAGCTCAAGTGTTACCAAGCCTTTGTGCGTCCAATCCTGAATAGTATAGAGTTTTCGAAAATAAGTGCTTGCAAGTTTGTACGCGATTTACAGAAGCGCTCATTCCGACTTCCGGCATCAGCAAAAAACAAAAGACTTTTGGATGCTTCGGGTGTGTCGAGGAATGACAACGTTATCCTGGGCTTACTGAGGAATCATTTCGCGTGAGCGGCAACTGTAATTGAGAATGAATTCAAATCGGGATTTTTTATCCTAACCCGAGATTTTTTAAAAAAACTCAGTAGAAAAGGGACACATATCACCTCAGGCATTTTGGTATTTAGACCCACATGGCTGCTTGTCGGACTCGAGCAATATTCTCGTTATATACCATGCTGCTAGAACAGACAAAAGAGTCATTTAGAGCTCCTGACTGGATTAGCGTATTTGCAAAATTGCATTTAACATGTCCAAACTAATTTTGTTCCTAAGTTTGCTTTTGACTAGGTTTGGTTGACTAAAAACCCTTTCAACATTGCCATTAGAATATGGGAAACAAAGCAGTTTCAAGGCTAGTTCGTAAATGTTTCCATAAGGATTTTAGTAGGTTTCAGCGTTAAAAAACAGAGTTAATGGAGCACTTAAAATAAAATGAAAGCACTAAAAGAACGCCCGAGCACTAAAATGACATTTTGGGCACTGAAATAATTTTTTGAGCACTGAAATTAACGCTGAAAGCACTTAATTGGCAACGCTGGTTGGGACTAGTCGAGATGCATTTCCGCAGATGATTCAGATTACAATTCGATTTAACAATAACTTAAATTTTTGCACATTACAATTTACAACTATTTCCGCCTGTCCAATTCCTCCAAATCTGCTTCACAAATTTTTTGTAAACATATTTCCCATAAGTGACGTTGTTAGACTTAAATGTTATTGCTGGCTCACAAGGGCTGCTATTAGAGCTTAATTATCGCAGTTGTTGTTTTCGAAGAAGAATTGTCAAACACTCATGAGAAGTGGAACCGCAAGAAAATTCAATTGTGCCTTCCGGAGCCTCATGCTCAGCAGTCCGACCCGATGAGCATTAATCTACGGACACCCACATTGCAGTCGATTATGAATGAGCATAGGTATGTTTTTTTTATGGGACGTACTTTGTGAACTTTTTCGCAAGAAATTATTTAACGGCCGTGTTAAATTACCCACAGACCCACTTTTAGTTTTGCTCTTGTACGTTAGCACAAATTTACAAATTCACAATAATTCGATATCGTATTTGCAACACACTGTAAACGATACTTGCATCTGCTGGAGTCTAGAGATTGTCAATACGAAATACAATACTCGTTGTCGACAGATCATTGCACACCTATTG
This sequence comes from Orthonevra nobilis, assembly GCA_963555765.1. Classification (NCBI taxonomy): domain Eukaryota; kingdom Metazoa; phylum Arthropoda; class Insecta; order Diptera; family Syrphidae; genus Orthonevra; species Orthonevra nobilis. The sequence continues at coordinate 105,637,120 of OY743225.1, read as the reverse complement.
CTAAAAACAAGCTCCTTTTGAAAAGAGACTCAGGGCGTAGATTCCCTTTCGTTATTAATTAAACCCGCTAATTGACATTGAAATGTATGAGTGTGTGTTTTTTTTTTAAACAATATCTTTTTTTCTGGATGTAACAATTGAGATTTTTCGCGATGCTCTATAACTTTCTTAGTTTACGAATTCGTTCGCCCAAAATAGTTTGCTTAGATACCCACTTAATTGGACACAATTGATTGGAATTAATTCAATGGCCTTCTCGAGGAACCAGCCTAGTGATACAGGAATTTGTGTAGTACATTATTGGGGCCTTTTGCTTTCAATTTTTTTTTTCATTTAGCATTAACTTGTGTTGATTAAAGTTTTTATATTGAATGAGAGCCGTTTTTTTTTTTTTGACAATTATGTAGATGCCTTTTTTGTCGCAATTCATAATTTTTAAATTGTTTTTCTTTTTTCTCACAGAAATACTACGTTGTAAGTGGGTTGGTTGGGTTTGTTGCGATAGCGACTTCCAAGTCATGCCCAATGAAGCAAGGCGTTTGTCAATTGTTTTCTTTTTTTTTATCTATTTTTAGTTTCTTCAAAATTATTAGCTGGCACTGTATACCGATTCATTCATGCACACATGCGATCTAATAATTGAACAATAAAAGAGTCTATTGCAATTATTAAAAAAAATTAATTGAAATGTACGAAACTTAAGAACTTTTTTGAACAGAACTGATTTTCAATGTGCATGGGGCATTTCCCATCATCACGTTTTCTGAGGTGCTTTTAAAATTTGAATTTGCTGAAGGATGTTCTTGTTTTCTTACACGGCTGGATGGCACAGTTGGTTACCCGCCAAAAAAACACCTGATTACCCAACCACTACAAAAAAAAAATTAATTTAGCCTCCGTCTTGCCAAATGCATTAGTAGTCATAATCCCTTGCAAAAATTAAAGTTGAAATTTATGGTAAAAGAATTAAATCTTTTGTGTAGACATTTCTGTTGACTTGATCCAGAAAGATTTGAAGTAATTTTGCTCAAAAAGACTGAGATTTAAAGAAACCTTAGTCAGTTATTGGTGCATTCAATTTTAACCAATCATTGAACTTAGTCAAACAAATGCATTTTTTTGATAACATAACTGAATGCACTTGGTGTTGACTGAAGTCCGCAGTGAATTCACATACAATCAGCTGAAGTCACTGAATTCAAGAAAAACAAATTGAATTCTTTTGAAAAGTAGAAGAATAATGTGAGGAAATCATTTTTTAGTGATCATAATGTGCCGAGCTATGTGCGCCAAATTATTGTCGCGAGCCAAGTGAATTTGATGTATTTTTGGAAAAAAAGTTTTCAGTGGTGTTTAACAGATTCAACTTTATTACGAAAATTCATATAGTTTAAAATATGTACTTAGATCAAACGCACTACTGCTTCTACTGCAAATTCAATATAAATTCAAATTGCATTGTCTTAATATGTAGAAAATATAATACGAAACTTTTGAACTATGGCTCACAATAGGCGCCTTTTGGGTAATGACTCTGTGTTTAGGTTGTGATCCTTATTTCCCGATCATGATCTCGCCGATAAAATTAAAAACAACATACTTATTGCAAAAACACACAATGCTGAAATGAATCCGTTGACTTAAAATTGAATTCACACAATTTTAGTTGAATTCACTGACTTCAATCGATTAAAAGTGAATTCACTTATGATTTTAAAGAAAACATGAATTCACTGCTGATTTCAACTTATCTAGCGTGAATTCACATGATTTCTGAAAATCATTTCAATTCTATAATTGTTGAAAATGTTAAGCACCAGTCATTAGCTTCAAAAGAATGGTGATTAAAGTCGTTTTCATTTGCAGTCTTTTTTTGATGAAATTGCATCAGTCAAAAGTTGGAAAAGTTGACATTAATTTCAAATGCATTTCCAAAAGAATGAATTCACTTACCACTCTGTGAAATTTTTAGGTCAAAATTTCTGTTAGCCCTTTTGGTCGCTTCTTCTGCAATATCAGAACTGTTCCCTGAGAGTAATTAACTGCAGTTCCATGTTCTTAAATTTCCTGTTACCGATGTTGACTACCTAATAAATTTATTTTTCTCATTTGTTGGTTGGCAAAATTTTGGGACGAGACCAGTCATAATGCGAATATTATGTAAAGTCTATTATTTTTCACGGCAGTGTAGGTATCGCGATATAAAGCAAACAACTAATTCTTGTTGTCCGACAAAACATCACTCGATTCCCGGCTGCGTTTAAGTTGTTTGAGTAAGTGTTGACTCATCGGTACGTCCGATGTTCTCGCACAAAAAGATTTGGAAATGCATCGAAATATTATATCAGCAATAGTTTGTTGTTATCTGGGGTGTTTTTTTTTTTTTACATGATCACCAACAGTTTGCTTTATATAGATACTCATGGAAGCAAACATTTGTTTTAAACATTACAGTTTAACGAATAGTGGATTACAAAACGACCCTCAAAAGCCCAAACTCTTCTTACGAACACTTAAAAGCTATAACTTCTAACGATATAGCAACATTCAAGTGTGCGCTACTTTTGATCCTTGTAACGGGTCCGCCATCTAACGTTTTTTTTCCAATTATTTCGTGAATGGTAACACCTAGCTCATGTCTGATTTGACAGATAATTAGTTTTATCCTTCCGCTGAACGAATATGGTTGTTAATACGCTCGAACAACGCTGGGAAATATTGCGACTTTTCTTTGAAAATCATGGTAATGTTGCAGAATGTGTGCGAAAATTGCGTACGGATTTTGGAAGAATAGAAGCACCTATCTTGTGAAAAAAGTGAATCGATAAACCAAAGCGTGAAAAGCCAAAAGCAGTGCATATACCCGAGAATATTGCTGCTGTGGCAGAAAGTGTGCGTGAAGCGCCATCAACATCAATTCACCGTCGTTCTCAACAATTGAACATTTCGGAGACATCATTGAGACGAATTTTGCATAAAGACCTTGGTAGGACGCCATACAAAGTCCAATTGGTTCGGGCTATGTTGAACGAATTTTTTTCACAAAAATTGAAGAGGAGGATATTGGCAACATTTGGTTTCAACAGGACGGCGCTACGTGCCACACAGCCTGTAGCTACACTCGATATTTTGCGCCCTGTTTTTGAAGATCGCATTATCAGCCGCAGAGCAGAGATGTCGTTTGGCCACCTCGGAGCTGCGATTTCACACCGTTGGACTATTATTTGTGGGGTGCCCTCAAAGATAAGTGTTACGCCGACAAGCCAGAGGCAAATGACGCCTTAAAGGACAATATTCGTGAAGCAATTGGTGAAATACAGCTGCACAAAATCGATAATGTGCTTAAAAATTGGACCGATCGTGTAGGCTACTGCATGGCCAGCCGAGGCAGCCATTTAAATGAAATTATTTTCCATTATTAACCGGAAGGATTGTACTTTCAAATAAAAAAAGAAATTTGAGAAAATATTCAGCAGTTTTTTTTTTTTATAGAATTTTCAAAAAAAAAAGAAGTTATTTGGCGGACCCTTTAGTACTCACCTTGGAACGTCTTGTCGGAAGGGAATCTGAATTTTCTTTTTTCATCAGTCAATTTGATCGAATATGGCGTTGATGTCCTCTTTATAGCGGTATGTTCGGAAATTCTTTACTGATTTTGAGGCTGCGGGTATTTAACAGAGCTACAGGGCCAGGGTCGTCTGGTTATGCATATCAACTATAACGATTGGACTCCTTTAATAGAGAAAAGTCAGACTGTTGGATTATTTTTTATATGCTATCGATAAGCTTTTTGTACCCAGTTAGCACCCATGGTGCCTTCCCAAAGCAACAGCTGTTTATTTGAAAAAACTAATATTTATAAACTTGCACTCTTTAAATGGAGAAATAGACAATTTATTTTGTTAAACATTAACAACACCGATAAACTGCCTTTTAAATTAAATTTACCATTTATTTCTTTTTAGGTCGGTCATTTCGTCTTCATCAAGAAGTCTGCAATTATGTTACGTTCACTTTTTGATTTGCTGTAAAGAATAGGTAAATACAAAATATTGTTTTCACAATCAATTTTAAATTATAAAGCCGCATTTGCGTCGATGAGGGAATACCCCCGAAAAAAAAAACTCAAAACGCTTATATTTTTGTGTACTAATATTATTTTTTTCTTAACTTTAATTTTAAATCCTACCCCAAAAATTGACTTTTTTTAAAAACGATATGCTGATATGTTTCCTAATTTTTCAGTGTTGTAAGAATCAAACCATTGAAATTAAATAAGAGTGAAAAAGTCATATAGCTTAATAAGATTTGACTGTTTTTAAGTTCAGTTTGTTGTCCATATGCGTTCTTACATTTTTTCAATTTACTTCGATAGCTTCTTTTGGTTAAATTTGTTTGAAATGGACGCATGCAGCCAGGCTCAAAGTCCGTCCAGCCTCTTCTTCTAAATACGTACCAAAAATTTTAGTCAAAATCTTTAAAAATGACTCCATTTTCAGGAAATGCAATTCTCTGGACGCATCCAAAAACTGTGACGTTGAATTTCTTCGTCATCGCTGACGATCTTTTTCAGGTAATGGAGAATGCTCGTACTTCTTGTTCACTCGTAAAAAGCTTTAAAAATTATCATCACTTAAGTTGTTAAAAATAACACACGATTAAAGTTTTGTCACTTCTTCAGAGTCCGACCTATAATTAAAAATAGCGGCAAATTGCGGACGGAACCAAGTCTCGAAGAGTTTTCCCGCTTTAATTTCTAGTACCCTAAAGATTTTGATTTCCTTTAGGGTATCAAAATATGCGGCATAAGTAGCCGTATCTTTTGACTGCGTCGATTAAGAAGCTTGATTTTTAAAGCTTTTTATTATTATTAATTAAATCTTGATACCCCAAGCGTTCCTGAAAAAAAGAGTGGTGAAAACGAAGTGATCCCATTATGGTTCCGTTTTTCCTTTTGAAGTGCGGAACCTTTTAAACAAGTAAACATATTTTTGTTATTCAAATTACATTCAAAGTAAAACCAAATTTCGTTTGTTTGTTTACTTTCGATTCTAAGTCGTAGTAGAAACTATACATCAATTCTGTGTTAGAAAAATATCAGTTGAAGCAGCGAGGTGACTTTTATGACTTAAAGCTAACCACAGCCACGGACAGACGTTTTAAATTGCAAAACTCATAACCAAAATTAAATTTGTATAATCAAATTAATTAAGTTGAGTGAGTGCAATAACAAAAAAAACGAATTTCGTTTCACCTCGTAAAAGAGTTGTCATTTTGCAGACATCCTTGGGGGCTCTAGAGAATAAAAAAAAAAAAGAAACTAAAACTAAAATTATTTTTGCCGTCGCCAGAAGTCCCATTCCCTCCACATTAATCTTCTCCCTGTGACTTTCAGCTGTTTGGAAACAGTAAACAATATAATTACCAAAACCATTGTCACATGATTATGAAGCTTCTGCAGATGCTTCAGCAACACGTCGTCCATCATTCGTTTGTGTGGTGGAAGTATTTGACACGAGCAGTCTCGAAAAGTTTCGTAGCAAGTGCGAAGGTTAATTTAACGCCTTTGCGCCACCAACAAAAAAACGCTCCGCGAATCATTTTGTTCGGTTCCTTATTTACTTTTATTTAAATATAAAAAAAAATGGGTAATACGGCACACAGTAGCAACAGAAACGAAATATTAAATTAAATTATATACCTTACGCCCACCTTAATGTGAGCTTCCCGAAATAAATACAAATAAATTTATTTTAAATTGCCTCATATAAAGTTTTTTGTATTTAATAAAAGAATATCAGCTTTTTAATTTTGGCTAAGACTTGTGCGATGGCGAACACGGAAAGCAAAAAAAAAAAGCCACAAGAAAAAAAAGCAACAAATTAACTCGCATCACTGTGGAATTTTTCAATCTTTATAAAAGAAGAAACGCAAATGTCAGACAAAAAAACGTTCTAAAAATTATCAAGTGACTCTGACTTTATTTGTTAGCCTTTTACATCTTGCCTAATAAATTTTCTATGTGGCTGACTTTGCACCCATGCGTCTATGGCTACCCTCATTAGGCCACGAGTTTGTTGGCCGAAAGGGAACTGGATTCGAATGGAACAAAGAGTTTCTAGTCAAACCGTTGTCAATCCCAATTGAACTAAATCAGTTTTTGAAAACTAATAATCAATTTGAGAACTAGTAAAAAACTTTCTTCGAATTAAACATTTTGAAATATTATAAAATAAAGATTTTTGATTTTTTTAATCATCATCAAAATTTCGGGCTGTAAATGATTGGAGCCATCTTTCTTCACCTCGCATTGTTCTGCTGCTCTTCAGAGACATCTGTTTTGTTGTCGGGGCTTTTTTAAACTATTTTTTTAAGGTTCTGAACCTTGAAGGACAAAACTGAACCATTATAGGATCACTTCATTGTCCGTCTGTCCGTCACCACCCTTTTTTCCAGAAACGCGTTGAGGTATTAAGTTGAAATTAGTACGAAATTCTTATGACTGCGGACCCTTACAGGGTGTCGAAGTTGGTAGAGCGCCTGCCTTACAATTGATTCAATTGATAGGTCTCAGGTTCGGTTCTTAGGTGGTCTAGTTTTTCAAACCTGATCCTGTCACCGTTTGCCATTGGGATAAAATTAATCGCACTATTACTGGATTGGTCGACCAGCGGTAGTAGTCTGAATACTGGGTGGCGTTGTTGTAGTGGTTGTTGCATCGGCTTAATTCCTACTACGTGTTGTCAAAATAGTGCTTTGTGTAGATTGTGTGTAGATGGCTCTGCTGTGAAGGCATTATACTGACAGTGGGGTGTTAAGCCAAATCTTCCAAACTTTCAAAGTACATATATCAAACTAATGTCGAATTAAATCCTGTGAATTAGGCGAAAGCTAATAGGTCGATATAAAAATCCTCTATCCCGTTTCGGGCTTCACCCAAGGAAGTGCGCCAATTATAAAAAAAAACAAGCTTCAACAATGCGTCTGTTTATGCCGCGTATTTTAATACTCGCAAGGGGAGGGATTTATGTTCTAGACTCGAAACACGTGATAAACGAACTTTTTTCATACCTACAAGTATGAACGGAATCTTCGTTGCGCGCGTTCGAGTCGCTATTTCTCGTTTTTTTTTAAGTTTCATAAAGATAAACAAAATGACTTCCATGTTCTAGATACATTTTTTAAAAATAGGTGTAGATCCAAATTATTCTGTCAATGATGACGACTTCTTGGTGACTTGAAAGTTGAGGTGGGAGCTACTATTTGGGAACTTCAAAAGGTGGAATGTTGGCCTTTACCACGCTCCATAAAGACGAATCTTCTCCTACAATTATAACCTACGAAATGACATCCAAAAATGGCGATGGAGAAAATGAGTTTCACTATATTTTATGCTGATAAATCAATGAATGCCGTCGCCGACGAAAACGGCAAGACATGCATTCATGTCGAGGGAAGATTTTCAACTTGTTTATGTTCTTTGACTTTGTTCTTTTGGAAGCGTAAGAGATTTTTATTTCGCTAATCAACATCGCATTGAATAATGCACATAAAACGACGGCTTTTCCTCCCAAAAAATCTCTATTTAATAAGCCTCCTTCTGACCATCAGCATGGTGTATGAAAAGGCTGTCAATGAGGCATGAATTGCGAAAAAAAAACTATGCTTCCAGGAAAGAAATTCGGCCTAAGCGTGATACCAAACATGTTGCATCGGAATTGGTGTAAGATATTCAGATATCTACCATGCCTGGTAGACTTGGAAAGCAAATTTCGAAACCGTATAATTGGTTGAAAGGACTCTTCTACAAGCTGAGTAGTCTGGGCATCGCCGAATCGCCAGTTGAATCCAAATCGGCAATTCGTTTTAAAAAATGGCAACGTGATTTCTTTTTGTACATTTTACATTGTAAGAGGTCTAGAAGATGATCTCTTCAACATTCTTTAGAGTACGACTTGAAATTCTCACAATGCTAAATTAACTACATTTTATGGGAAATCTAGTTACATTAGCAAGAGTTGGCGAGAAATCTCCATAGCTGGACAATGCGGCCAAACATCGGTTAATTAATGCATATTTCGATATCTTAGTCTCTTGCTTGACTAGTGTCTATATTTTTTAGAAGCAATGCAAAGCCAATGCAAGCTCACTGAAAAAAATTGTTTTTGAGTTGTACAAACTAAAAAAAAAACTATTTTAATGAGGCTTTATATAACAGAGCAAGCCTAAGCAGAATACGCATTCGAAGGCAAAGGGTAAGGACGAAAGCTTTTATCAACAACCTAATTTCAGTTGTTCATTACCCTTATGATATGTATCGCGAGTGGATGCGCCTCAACCTCTTCATTCGTCCTCTACTCCAAAGCAATGCCACCAATCTTTCACATTTCGCGAACGAGAAGATAAATGCGACTTGCAATTGAGACGTCGCACTCATCGCTTGGATCAGGTACAGTAGAGTTACAGTAGCGAGTTGTGCTTACCCGCATCATATGCACATTGTTGATCCTAAGAAGGAGTACCAACAAATTTTGCTGACTAGTCATTTGTAAGGAGTTATCCGATTCTGTACACTTTTTTTTTTCTTAGAAATGTTTTCTTAATCAACAATTAACGATATATTAAAAAATAAAAATAAATCAGCCAGTGGAAACAGATAAAAACGCACGAGGTTAAGCTTAGAGCCTCGGCAGGTCCTCTGAGTATAAAAAGATCTACTAGAAATTTACTAAAATATATCCACGCAATATTTTACGAGACATTTTATTTCCATGTTTGAATGAATCTTAATCGTCTGAATTTTCAACCTCTAAGTTCATTTCTGTATTGGCGGTGTAGAATATTTAAATATTCTTAAAATTATTTACTATTAGCGGTAAACACAGTTAAAGCCTAGTTAAAGCTAAGATAAAGGTAAAACTAGCACTGTTAAATACCTCATTGTCTAAAACTTTTTTTTTTTAAATTAAAACTTACGGATTTTCAAAATGTCGTGGTCGAATTTATTTTTTGTCATTGAAATTCGTGACACTCAATTTTTGGAAATATATTTTTTCTGCATTCTCAAAAAGCGCTTGGAAATCTATTTTATATATTCACTTAACAATTGTAGTTAATACTCGTATACCTACTCCCCAGTTTAATGAAGGGCTTATCCTCCCTCTCCTTGTTGCTTTTACCCTGGCGGGGTCTTTGATATTGAATCGTTTAATCTTTTCTATTATGATATTAGAAGGGAAGGGGCACACAACGAATTGGACTTTATGCTGAACTACTACCAGCCACCGTAAAGGTTGTAAATAGCCTTATGCTCATACAATAATTTCCCTTACAGAAGAAAAAGAGTTAAGAATAATCATCAATAATCGTTTTACGATCTCCTCGGATTCCTTGATGCCTTGCTCGAAACAGCGTCTTTTATTTTTCTCGATTGGTGTAAAATTTTGGTTTTTATATTTATTTGACCACTGCAGCAAACTGTTTGCCAAAGAACACGTCCTCCCCGGCCTACAGTGCCATCAAAGATCTTGTTTTGTTACTTTACCCAGGGTTATCCAGGATTGTCATATAATTGTTAACTCTAGTTTAATTATGAATAAATAATAATATATCTTATGCAATTGCTTTAAAATTTTGTTGAATCTCTTGAGGATCGTCTTTTGTTGGGGCAACTCCAGTCTACTGCAGTTACCCCATAAACCACGGAATACCACCATACAAGGATTTAAAGACTTTGAATAGTATTGTCGTAGATTCGGGCACTGACTTGCGTATCCCATGCTTCAACGTGAAGAATATCATATATTATATGAAAAAAGCGGCCAAGGGTGAGTTTGAAGGGCTCCGAACCATTCTACAGTATGCAACACTTCATTTCTTCTATTTCACTTTTCTCATAGTATCGCACACAATGTAAGAGTTGAGGATTGGTAATGTGGTTTTCTGAGAAATATGCTTGAAATCGGTTTGCAAGCAATTTCAATTTGAAGTGACAGTCGCCTTGAGATGTATTTCTCGCATAAATCATTGAACCTACATTTAGACCATAAATTGAGTTGCGATTTATTTTAGTAACAAAAAAATGTGGTTATACGGGGACTCGCATTTATTTTTAACTTTATATTACTTTTATTATTTCTTGTTTAAGAAAATGAAAACTGCTATTGTCTACCGGACAGACGGACGGACAGTGGAAGCTTAGTAATAAGGTACGAGTACGGAACCCTAAAAAAAAGTTTAAAGATGGCTGCTATAAGCCAGAATTCGTTTGGTTTAATTGATTATATTTGGTATGAGACGTTGGTAACGAGGAGCATTTACTGGTGACACTATGTGTCTTGAAAGGATCAGCTTAAGATCTGTTTTCACTGCAATCGTATCTTTGGATGAAGTATATTTTTGTTTATACTAAACTCACTAATGCTTTTGGGCGACTGAAGAAAACTAACAACGGTGCTAAAGTAAAAAATGTGTAAGAACTGTTTCTATTTTTCAAATCTATGACAATGAATTTTTAACCTCTCATCTGGGTTTGATTTTCGGAACTCCAAATTCTGACATGCCTCCAGGTTTCGAGGTCCAAGGAGTCCGATTCAATTGTTTCTTTAAATATGTCTTTTTATGTATTCACGTTCACGTTCGAGTATATTATTTTTCCATCACACATATTTCGAGAACCAATCAAGCTATGAAAATAGATGTCATATTGATTGTTCACCCAAAAAAGGTTTCGTTTAATTTGATGACGTGGCTGAAATTTAATAACAAAAATGTTGTCAAAGAAGAGACATTTATCAAAATCGAATTAGTTTTGGGTAAGATATAAGCATTACTATGAATATTTACACTGTCATTCAAAAGTTTCTGGACAGTACACGTCGGAGAAATGCATACAAAATCTTTGTGGTTTTCAATTGTACTGTCAAAATTTTTATAAATATTATATTTGTTAAACTAAATAAACCATGACCTCAATTGAGATATTAAATCGATCGACTTCTTGATGTTTATTTTTTTTGATAAGTAGGCCACCTGAAGGATCTGCCAAAGTTTGTCTTTCGTTGTTGGGCACATCGATCCGGAACTTTCATCAAGTACGCCGGGACATTCCATTTTATAATTTAAAGTGCCCCTCTCTACGTCTCAATCCACGTTTGGTATTTCCCAGTTTTTCATCTTGCAAAACACAGTGGGTGGCGGAGTTGGTAGAGCGCCTGCCTTTCAATTGATTTAATTGATAGGTCCCAGGTTCGATTCCTAGAGTAGTGGTCTAGTTTTTCGAATCTGGTCCAGTCACCATTTGCCATTGGGATCAAGTTAATGGCACTATCACTGGATTGGTCGACCAGTGACTAATGGGTGGCTTTGTTGTTGTTGTATCGGCTTAGTTCCAAATTCGTGTTTTCAAATAGCTCTGTTTGTGTAGATTGTGTGTAGATGGCTCTGCTGTGAAGGCATAACTCTGACAGCGGGGGTGTCAAAGCTAAATCTTCCAAACTTTCAAAGTTGTTGAATGTCGAACAAAATCCTGTGAATTAGGTTAAAGTTAATAGGTCGATATCAAAATCCTCCGTCCCGTTTCGGGCTCCACCCACGGAAGTGAGTTGAAACCAATTACACCTGAGTTTCTCAAACCACTACACATTCTTCTCCTAATTCTTCCGCTCGCTCTGTGCTACACGCATTATAAGAGTCCTGAAATCCTCTTGAAGAGCGAGCAAATAATTAAAAAAAAAAAAAAAAAAAAATTGAATCATAAAAGTCCATACTTTTCCTTATTCATGATTTCTCTCATACGGATGAGGTTTGGTTTGCAACACTGACGCACGAGAAAAATCCTAAGACGATTCTGAAACCATCGTCCTGCATGTCTGTCAGGATTTCAAATATCAGCTTGTCCGTTTGAACGGCTTCCAATTAGTCTGTTGATATTTGCAGGACTTCGTTTTGAGGTTGTAAGAAAGGTTTTCGTATTGCTCCTATATCGTGAAGGCAGCTTAGTGTTTTTTTCTTTTAACCTTTTTTAGGCGATCTTGTAGACGATGAAACCCGCAGATTGAGTAATATGACTGGTTTTGTGGCTGAATTCTTCCTCTGTTCAAATGCACAGCATTCCATCTCTCGACTGGTGCTAAGTGCTTTCAACTTATCTTGATTCGAAACATTGATGGAAATGGAGAATTTTAAATTAAGTCTTTTCTAAACAAAGCAGAATAAAGACTGACAAAATTGCTTAGTACTTAACAAGGACGTTCGGAAAAGCCTGTGATTACCCGAATTTGAAAAACTCTTAGACAAAAATCATGCAGTCGAAAAAGAAGCAAGAGCTTTCCATAAAAGTTATCTTCCCTTTTCGGAGATAGCCAAGATTTCCCTTGTGGAGAGCAGTTACTGATAATTTTAATTTTAATTCTGTTTAAGCACTGTTCAAGCATCTGTTTAGATTGTAATATATTAAAAAATAGCCATCGATAAATTCCTAAACATATGCTCACTGAAGTAATCACGGTTCATTTTGCTATTTGAACTTCGCCCCGCTAATTGCTAACAATTCACAATAATTTTTTTTTTATCATAAGATTAGAAGTTCACGGTGTGAGCAAACAAATTTTTTTATTTGATTATTTACCTTCATGGCATCATTGAAACAATCACGTGTGAAGCTCACGCTCTGTACCAGTTGCATAAACAGATGTGAAAACGTGGAGGAATTTTAAGTATTTTCGTAGTTGAAACACCCCCACTCGAGACAGTTTGCATCGCAATTAAACTGCAATCGAAGGAGCATTTCTGTTATTTTTAATTTGGCACCAATCACATCAAATACAATCACTTGCTGTTCCTCGTATCAAGTAGTGTCATTGCAAAGGTCTATGGGTATCCATGAACCCGCTCAAAAGGAACTTCCGAAAACCAAGTGTAAATTGTACTTTTGGGCTAAAAGGAAAATAATTCGACATAAAGTGCAAGCAAAAAAGCCTTCTCGAGAGTTCTATGTCACTCGAACAACGGAAATCAACTTGATACATGATCGAAGAGTCTAACTCATCATTTGATGTGATTTCGTCGCCTTCAAAACACACATGTTTGTGTTTTTAACATAAGCAATTCGAAAATAGATTTCGTGACGTACGAGTACGTTTCTACAGAAAATAAAGCGGCGATAAATAAAATATATGAAAAGAAAAGTGAAACTTATTCGTAATAGTGGAAAATTTCGGTAAAATTGTGACTAACCATAAATGCTTGTTTCGAAAATCGTAGGTTCCTTTTTTTTAACACACGTTATATTCACGTTAATGTAACGCACAGGCATATAGTGTCAGACAATGTTTAAACAGCATTCATATATTTTGATAAAGTGCACATGGTCTTGCGTCTGCAAGCCCATCCTGCTTGGCCATTATTCAAAAATAAACTAGGCCAAACAATTTGAGTCATGGAATGGATTGCAAGTTAAATTTAGCAGATATGCTCCTATAACTTTTTTTTTGTCTAAAGAGATAAACTTCATAACATCTTTAAGGATAGGTGCGTTTTGCGAGACAATGAAAAAGGAAAATATTTGACTTAGTATATTTTATTTATTTTTAAAATCCTAGTTGTGCATTTTTTATAATCGAAGGTTAACCAGCCAACCGATTTTACAACATCTACTAGCCTTCAGGTGAGAAATTGCATCTATTCCTTTTCTTTCCATATCAGGAATATAAAGGATGTTCAGCGAAAAATTTTGAAATAACGTTAAAATTTGGTTTATGTCCAAGTTGACAATTCCACATTCTCACAATTTATAGACTCGATAGGATGTCGTTGTTACGATACAAAGGACCGCCGTTTTTGAACAATTTGATGATATTACAGTCTTGAAACATGCATTCGTCCTGCAATATCTGAACTTGCAGCATTGAGGGGTTTTTTTTTAACTTTTGAATGGCCACACTTAGGGTATTGTGATTTGACATTTTTATAATTTGCGGTTGTGCCAATTGCGGCCAATTTGATACGTCTTAGATTAGATGTTCTTTGCGGATTTTGTCTTTTTTCGGTGCCCTGAGGAATACTTCTGACCTTTCTACCATTTGGCAGTGGGAATCTTAATCGAGCTGCTACTAAAAAGGGTTAAAAGGATATAAGCCTAAGTCATTGGGCTGTCTGCTCTTCATATTTTCATAAGGAAAAAAGCTGCCTGCAATGCCCTTAAGATGCAACTGGCAATGAAATACAAAACAGGTGACCAAACGGGACACTTGAAAATAATCAATTCCATCACGGATAAAGATATGTTCTGCTCGATTGTACTGCCGTGATCAATAGTCGAGCAACACACTTGCCTCGGATACCAGAAACTTAATTTGGTGTATTATGGACCGGTGCCGGTGTCTATGGACCCAACACTAAAATCTCTATACCCATGGGAAAACATCCAAGTGTTTTGCAGGCTGAACTACAAGCAATTGAATCCTGTGTCATTGAAATCCTTGCAAAAGGCCATGAAGGGGCCAGAATTCTAATACATTCAAACAGCCAAGCAGCGCTCAAGGCACTGTCATCCAATCTAGTGGAATCCAAATGTGTCAAAAGCTGTGGCCCGACGTAACAAAGATAGGTTAGGATGGGTTCCAGGTCATCATGGAATCGAAGGCAATGAAAATGCGAACGAACGAGCTAGGGCTGGTTCTAAAACCGCGTTTGCTGGTCCGGAACCTTTCTGTGGCATAAGCTGGCCTACGGCCACAGGTCTAACCAATAAATGAAGAAATCTACCTGGACTCAGTTAATCTAAATTACTAATCAATCCCTTCTCTTATAGAGAAATTCTATATATCAACAAGGAGAACATTAGAATGCTGGTGAGCTTCCTCACAGGTCATTGGCGCTTGAGATCACATCTAACCAAACTAAGGCTCAGTACAACCACCGAATGCCGACTCTGTTTGGAAGACGACGAAACGGCTGTACACATTATTAGTGGATGTCCAGCTCTAAATTGGTTAAGAAGGCGTATCTTCCTCAAAGAGATATGCTCCCCATTGGACATAAGACAATCCAATGCTAAAGACATTTTGACTCTCATCAGAAGGATGGAATGTCTGTTAGCCTAAACAAACTCCCCAAGATACAAAAGGTCTTTTCGTTCAGACCGCAGTGTCTGCCACTTGGGCGGGGGCATACGTAGTTCGATCGTCCAGGAATAGCCAGATTTCATATACATTTTTACTAACTTCAAACACAGGGTTCGAACATAAATATAACAATCTTTTCAAGAACTGAGAACATTAAAAAAAAAAAGATCAAAGGAAGGGAAAATTTATTTTTGAACCCAACACTTCCAACGTTCTGTGCCAAAAGAAACACTGAAAAGTAAACCCTCAGAGCTTGCACTAAGCAAGGCTTTTGGTGATATGGCGTTACCTCAACACCAACCATTTTGCGAGGAAAACATGGCCACAAATGGACCTTCGGAAAACCACAGCCATACTAAAGACACGCGCAACCATGCAATGATAACTGATGCAGATGAAGAGGAGCATATTACTTAAACGAACTTACGGACGTATCCGAAATAGATGTCAGGAAGATTCGTCCAGAAAGTGGTTCTAGGAAAAAACGTGTAGCCAGCTCAGTTGCTACTAAGTGAATCTTACATGTGTGTTCTGGAAGCCACCCTAACTACCTAAGTTCCTACCCTTAACTAGAAAAGTATGGCTTGAAAAAGAGAAGTGCTCAAATTCAGATAAGATGCGTTAGTTTGAAAAGTGTATAACGGATCACAATTAATTTTTAAAAATTTAGAGTGAAATATTTTTGATATCAATAAGTAAAGAATTCCAAAGTCTTACAGAATGGAATCGGAAAGGAGGGAAATTTAGCGTTATTGAAGACCGAGTGAAATTAAGTCTGCTATAAATATACTTTAAATTATTTTTTGCAAAAATATACTGTGCCTGGTATCAATATAGTCAAGAAGAGTGCAACGAAGCAAGCCCATAGCATACCCAAAAATATTTTCATATCTTCGGATGCCATAAAAAAATCGAACTGCATCATTAAAAGTGAATCAAGACTACAGGTTAGGCTTCTTAACCTTAACTACATCCCGCACAGACAGGACTTACGCTCCAATTGCACACTATGTAACCGAAATGAGGTAGAAGTTATTTTCCATTTCATCGCAATCTGCCCAATACTAAGTGAATTGCGCTCAATATATTTCGCGAGAGGGTCCCTTGCTCGCCGTGAAACCCAACAAGTTCTAAATGGTGACCACGGTTGGAACCAGCATTTTCGATTTTGTAAACATGCCTTAAATTATCGCAACAGGTTTAATAACTTCTAAGCCTTTTTCTTTGATTGCCTTGAATTTTTTGATAAATGCACCTTAAAAACCTTTTAATTTATTAGTTTTTCTTTTTTGTATATCCATATTGTAGTTTTTAACATTTACGAACTGAATTTATATGAAATATTGTCAATTTTCGACAGACGGCACGTTTTGCCACGTTAATTTGCTTTCTTATTATACATACATATTCATGAATTGTAAATTTATTTTAAATAAAGGAAAATAATAATAATAATAAAAATATTCCATTTGACACTGACCAATAATTTTCATTTCCTCATTAATAAAAAGAGCAAGTTCATTTAAGTTATTGAACATCGTCTGCGTATAATTGTTGAGAGGAATATTTAAAAACCTGACGGAAGGTCATTTATGAACATGCAAAGATCGGTCCTAGAATCGAACCCTGCGGTACACCTTGTTTTTTTTTTTCTTAAGAAATTGTTTCTAATTTTGGAGCATATGCTTTCAAGGATAACCTTGTCAAGAACCTTCGAATATTTTTGATATAGGAAATGCAGCTTTCAAGAACTGAGGAAAAGTTAAGGTTATTATGCAACAGTAACAACAACCCTCGACCATTATCCATGAATGGCGCATGCATAAGAACCTCGGTTGGAATGATCACATAACCGTTATCGCCAAAAATGCTGCGAAATGTTTAGGTTTCCTGAAGCGGTGCAAGAAATACTTTACCCCATCTGATCTGGCTGCCATATATAAAGCGTACATTCGCCCCAAACTGGAATACAACTTCCATTTATGGGCAGGCGCTCCAAAGACCATCTTGAGCCTGCTTGATAGAATTCAAAATCAAGCGATAGAACTCATAGGTGACAAAAATATTACAAAGTCAATCTCTCTTCACCACCGTCGTAACGTCTTCTGTCTAACCATGTTTTATCGCTTCTACCATAAGCAGTGCTCTACCGAATCAGCCAG
The DNA here is from genome assembly GCA_963555765.1 of Orthonevra nobilis. Classification (NCBI taxonomy): domain Eukaryota; kingdom Metazoa; phylum Arthropoda; class Insecta; order Diptera; family Syrphidae; genus Orthonevra; species Orthonevra nobilis. The sequence continues at coordinate 105,619,833 of OY743225.1, read as the reverse complement.
CTGCATTCGACCCCCTTATCACTTTCACCGTAACACCTGTCTCGCCAGGAATACTCATCAATTCACCCTCAAGCCCAACTTCGGTCGTACAGTAAAGTATAGAGAATCGTTTATTTCCCACTCATTACAATCTGCAGAAATTCAAAAACAATGTGCATCAGTACTTATCCCTATTTCCTCCCTGATCCCTTCCACTCGCGTTATGTATTTACATTTTAAGGGTAGTCATAACCCCTTGTACGCGTGTGTTGTTTAAAAAAAAAAAATAAAAAAAAATTACGCGCACATGGGTTAGATGAAAATGTTCAGGAGCGTTTTCCTGAAGTAGAACACCAAGCACATAAACTTGGTAGGTTAGTGTTGAAGATGTGAACCAAGCACTTTAACTTGTTCACGTAAAGGTTGCTGCAAAGGAGAAGTGAATTAAAACCAATGTTGTATGGATATTGACTCACATTAATATTTATGATCGTCTTCCTTTTATACATAAAATTAGCTTATTCTACTATTTACATTAATAGCTTAAAAACTAAACTGCCGGCAGTGCACCGTCAGCAGAAGGTCATCTTTGTCTAGTTCCCTTGATTTGACGAGAATCCTAGATGCTTATATGATCCTTGTTCTGAATCACGTCAGGGTCTGTGGTAAAATGTTCTACTTGAAGTTTGTTGAATTTCCACTGGATGCGGATCGAAGCCAGGCGACTGCTTATCGACTTAAAATCGATGGCATTCCCTAAAAGCCATTTTCAAACGATGAATTTGCAACCAATTGTGAACGGCTTCCGAAATGTGTGTTCTTACATCCCAAGAGCATACTCGTATGTCGTTAACCCTTCCCGTGCCGAAGTTTCCATATCCGAAGCCGCTTACCTTTTCTTAACACCTGATGTTTAGGGCGTTAGCTCAATTTGTGATGTCAACTTGGATCGTGACTGGGTTCCACGTGGCTTCTACGTGATTCTCAGCAATCTGAACATTATCCTGTTTAAACTTTTCCATGCTGTTGGGGGCGTTGAATTCACCAACCCATCTTAAAAAGGCATAAAATACCGAACAATTAATTGTTACAATATAAATTTTAGGTTGAACATTAGTAATGTACAATTTTTTATTACCTGTAATTATCTCGTTGACATCTCATACACATAGTGCCCGAAGTGCAATTAACACAAAAGGAATGTTCTAACAATTACCTGAAAATATGAAAATATTCACTTATAGCCTGTGTTAAGATCTTATTGTGGTTTGCCTAGTGACTAAACATTTCAATTAGTTGCTAATTATTCTTAATGTCTTATGAGGTAAATCTTATCAGAGCTAAGGGTATAATCGCAACTATAATGAATTTGAGAAAAGGACAACAACGATTAATTAAAACAATAAACTTTGCTTATCACTGAAAAATTTGTTATGTACTATACTAAAGTGCTTAATTCCCTTTGTACAAGCCGCGTGATTAAATGATTTAAACAAAAAAGTAGACTTATTGTTGTAGACTCCATTTTTTAACATCAACACGGAATATTTTTCAGACCCATTAATCTACATAAATTTTCTATTGGAGGTTAAAGTCAAGCTTCAAGCTGAAGTATGCTTATTTATAAGGGTTCCCTATTGCTAAAGGGTCTGCTATCTGCCCGTCTGTCACTGCTTGCAATTTTGTGAACTATTATGTCTGCTACAATAATAAATAATAAAAATATAATAAATGAAAAAATGAAGGGGGATATTTAAAATCGAATTATAATTTTACACCTAAAGTAGGCTTTGAGAAAAGAGATAAAGAACGAAAGCGAAGCTTTGAGCATTTCTACGGAGATATTTGAAGGGAATTTAGCAAAGTTTTGTTCGCTGCAAATGGAGAGCTACAAACGCTCCCATTGTGCGGTAGAACGAAACCCTTCGTGTGCGCGTCCGACTCGCACTTGGCCTCATATTTTTTAATGCGCAAGTCTTTGTGTTTGAGTAAATTTTATTCATTGCAGAAAAATATCAGGTTGTTTTGTAAGGATCGTGATTTCTTTGTTATCACACCAGAAAGACACAAAACCAAATTCTATACATACTCACTGAATCAGAACGGTCATCCGCATATTCGCATATTTGAACCTTGCAAGACCGGCTTGGCCTAGCTGCAGACAAGTCCAATTACTTCTTAAAGAAAAATATGCGTTAGCAAATTGAAGGTGTCCATCCACCGTAGAAAAATAAGACGATAATAGGGGCCAGCTCGTTTACCGCTGCAACGAAAACGAGGACGGATGAAATTTTTCTAATTAAACTTTAAAACAGAAATTGTTCTGCCCTGTCCCATAGCAAGGCGTGTCGAAGGGTTGCGCATAAATCAGACATCAGAATTGGTGGAACATTTTCATAAATGCTGTCTTCACTTTCCACATCATCTGGGACATTTTAATAAAACAGCAGTGATATTCTCATTGGGCAGACCACCTTACGATGTCTTTTCCTTCACGTGTTGTTCCAGTCTCTTCGAGGCAAACGACCGTCGATAAGTTATGGTTTTCACTCACTGGCGAATCATACGAATGCAGTGTCATTCGTAAATGATCCATGAACGGCTACGTTTGCTGACGGTGCTGAGACAGAGGATCTGTACATGCATTGGGGACTTAAACTTTAGACCTTTAGGTCTGGCATTTGTTCGAGGTTACTTATATGCAAACTCTGGCGCCAGATATTTCGAAGGTTTCAAGATGAAGAGAAAGAGTCCTCGTCTCACTTTGTATTCGTTAGAACAGACTTTGGGTGCAAGCAATCACTGACGCACACAACTTCCTGTTCAATGATTCAGAACAAAGTTGCAGCTGTCGAATTTGCTTATATGCTGCTGGAGTCGAGTTAAGTTAAGACAAGTTGAAAGTTGAAATCCGAATAACTACGTTTAAACCTGCGTATATTAAATAACAAAACCAGACAAAGATGCATATTACTACGTCAAGAAATATTTTTATTTTTTTCATTCCTTAAATTATGATTTATTTTAGTTTAAAAAAAGTTTAAGAGAACTGCTTTGGAAATCCCCATCTATCATACAAATCACAGGAATACCCACAATACCCACAATACCCTTACTGAAATAAAATATCTCAATGTGTATTTTCATGTCACTCCTAATGTTTGTGAAGCACTTTGCGTACTTGGCTGGCAAAATATTCAAATTGCCAATATTAATATATGAAAGTTTGTTGTCTTACTCACCTACGCGTATTTATGTTTTTGTTTGTTGTGCGGCTGTGTGGTTTTTGGCAAAATTTCTAGATATACAGTGAAACCCGCTTATCGGTACGTTCTTAAGTCGGATTGTCATTGAAATTGCAAATATTAAATGTACTTGTTTTATTTATGGAGAAGAAATGTAAAATAAAAAATGTGATATGTTTTATTTTGCTCCGTCCTTTCTTGTTCTTTGAGTTAAACTATATCATGCACGAAAAATGTACATGTGCGCCGTAAATGAAAATATCATTCATGTGACCGATCTCAATATATGAACTTTTATTCTGGCAAATTTTTTATATTAACACTAGAACTACCGTCATTTTTAAGATACCAGTTCTACCAAAATCAGTCAAAATGACTGGTCAAAAAAAAAAGCGTACAAATATTGAAAAAAAAATATCTTGCAAAAAATATTAAAGCATATAAATTAATAATTAATAAAAATAATAGGGAAAAATAATCATAAAATTAAGTTATTCTTAAAGTATTAATAGTTATAATGAGGCGCAAGCCCGACAAATATTGATTTTCTTTTTAGTACATTTTCCGCATACATATTTTTTACATGTATCGCAAATAATATTAGTCTTATTATTGTTGCAGTACCCAATTTGGCACAATTTGCGTGTAGAAACTAAGGTATTTGAAGTTGTAGGTACGTCTGCTGCTCGTGGTCTAACATTTTCAGAGGCAAGTTCATCTGCCAATTGAAAAAGAATCTCTCTTCTGGATATTTTTTCACCTGTTGTGTTTTTGTATAAGATCCACGCATTTATGCCACCTAAATCTAAAATGTTAAAAAAGACTTGCAGTGGTAATTTTTTACGCTTTACTTTTTTGCCCTTTGGTCTGCAACGTCAACGCCAAACTTAGTTTTGTTATGAAATTCCACAGTTTTTTTTTCTGAACATTGACGAATTTATGTTTGGAACTCAATATAAAAACTCTTTTCTTCGGCTTGCTTTTGTAAATCGTAAGAACTTACCCAGACGAAATGTAGCCATAGTATCCTTCTTTATTTTACAAAAATTTGGCAGTTTTCTTTTGTCGCCACGTATAGTACCAACCAATGTTGTTTTTTTGGCTAGCAATTTAGACGCAAGAGGTACGCTTGTAAAAAAGTTGTCAGTGGTTACATTTCTTCCTTCAAGAGTGATTGGCTCGATAAGTTTGAGTATAACATGTTCACTTAGATGCTGTGATTTTGCTCGTGTTTTTCCTAAATAAGGAAAACCATTTGCAATATATTTTGCCTCAGCATCACATGCTAGCCAGAATTTTATACCAAATTTATCAGGCTTATTTGGCAAATACTGTGCGAATCTGCAGCTCGCTTTTGTTGGTAAAAGTAGTTCATCTATTGTTATATTTTGTCCTGGTATGTAGCAATTCTGCTTATTTTCAATAAATCTTTACCATATTGTTGACACTAAAGCAAACTTATTGCTTCGTAGACGTTGACTTCTCTCACTTTTTTTTTATCAAAGCGAATAAATCTCAAAATATCAGTGAAATCCTTTCTTCTCATGGCGTTTGCAAAGAAAGATGGTCCCCATTTTTGGTTCCATAAATATGAAACATTAAAATTTTTCAATTTTTGTTTGGAAAGGATCCATTTTGTACCCATAACTCGAGAAGCTTCCAGTTCCGTGCAAGATCTGATATGTTCAAGCAGAAAAAAAATGCACTGCTTACTTCGCCTCTGATAATATTTCGTTTTGCATATCCTGTTGGGCCGGAAGCATCTTTGAAGATACTGTAAATTGGTGATCTTTCAGGACCGCCATCTTCTCGTATTTTTTCTCAACATGTTCCGTCAGCAGCAATTTCATTCGCACTATCTTCATCTTCTGAACTTGAAAGCACTCGACTATATCTTCTTCTACGGAAATTCAAATTATTTTCAAGTTCACTATCATTTTCTGAACTATCTCCCATGTCGAAAATTTCATCTCCACTACTGAAAACATCGTATTCAGTTTCTTCAGCCGCACTTTCACTTTCGTAGTTTTCGTCGTCAGTATCAGAGCATTCCATTCTTATATCGTTGAGTTTTTCCAATGTTTCAGAGATTTTCAATCATTTTGTCGTTTTCTGGGCTTAGAAAAAATGCACTCGAAATAATCTTTGGTTTATTATAATTTATATATTTTACTTACACATTTACATATTTACATTTACATATATTGCATTAGCTGATGTGTGATAAGCTGATTTGTTGCTTTTTGTGCAATTTGCTTACATTTTTTATTTTCTTCACGACAAAAAGAAAACTACCTGTCTACCTGCAACCCACGCTAATCCTTTAAACAATAAGAAATTCCCTCAAAAACCCCATTTTACACAAAATACCCTTCATTTTTGCTACCTAATACAATAATCGAACCTTTTTATTGCCTTAAATAGAATATTTGTTCTGTAATGAGTGAAAAGTTCCAATGACAATTCTAAAAAAACCCATTTGTTGACCTGCAATTCCAGTGATTTTGTGCACGGTAAGCAAATTGCAAGGTACCAGTCATTTTGGCTGTTTTTTTTGGAATTATTTTGGAATCTATTGAGCCCAATTCATTATACTATACTATTCTTTGCGTTTTTTCTACATAAGTCATGATCCTATTCCAAAAAAAATTGTTTTCTGTACGAAGGAATTTTCAAAATAAACAGCGCTACCAGTCATTTAGTCTGGAATGGTAGTTCTAGTGTTAAAAAAAATAGCGTTGGGTTTTTAGTTCAGAAAAATATTCGAAATCAAAAATATCGGCGCTTCAAACCACTGCACAATATTTCGTAGAAATATTATCCACAGAAAATTATTTCAAAAAAATCCAAATTCTTTTGTTGGTGCTTTCAGTTGTAGCTTATGCACTTCAGTGGTGCCTGCTCCTAATGAAAACGCGTCTTTCAGATGAAATATTGACCCGCACACTTTTACCAACTGTTCTTTTTAACAACGCAAATACGATTCTGACGCCGTTTTTTTATGATACAAACATTCTTATGTCTAAAGTCCACGCTTTGTATCGGTTTCCTGGTGTTAATTCGTATATTATTTCGTGTATTATTTCAAGAAATAAAAAAGGCTTTATTTTGATTAGAATAAGGTGTATTTATTTTCATACCTAAACTTTATATCCAGGCAATTTCCAAAGGCAAGAGCGGTTTTAGCAAATGATTTTTGAGGACTTTAATTTCGAAGCCAACATTTTTTCCCAACCATCAATTGATTGCCAGTCGAATCTCAAAAACCAAGTTCCGTCGTCCCATATTCAACGTTTCTTTAATTTTTTTATTTTGATTCAGGAAATGACTTTTATCTCCTTCGGTGCTCCAGTACCCCATATTCTCGAGGACGGTTGTGAAGAATTGAAAAAAGTCTTTCAGCATACAAAACCTTCGCTTCACGATTGGAAACTTCCGCTAATCCAAAGTTTGGTGTTGACGATTTGACATGCAAAATTGAAATATGTTTCCAATACGATAAACATATTTTGGTTTGAATATTGCAAACCTTATTTTATTGGCTTAAACAGGAACAAGTGTTCCAATAAAATAGGATCAAATTTAGTTAATCCAGTTTATTTTTTTATTAGTTGCTAAGTAGACTGACGTTTGCAAGGAAAAATAAAAAGGGAATAATCCGCTAACATAATATTTGGCCTAAAAGTTCAAACTTTGCAAAACCAAAAAAGTTTTTTTCTGTCAAAAAAAATACCTTTATTTTTTGGTGATCATGTTCCAAAAATTGAGACATCTTTTGGTACCTGGTTTTAAGGATTAGGCTAAGAATATATAAGGGCATTGAATATTGAAAAAAAGTAACATTTAAAAAAATAAATTTTGTAAAAATTAAATTGCTAGCTGTGGCTTTTTTAAACGCTTGGCAAAGTGATACCTAGATTTAAGTCCTATGTTGAGAACGCTTTCAATGTCAAGCAAAATTAACAAAAAACTCACATTCATTTCTGACGAGACTGAAACTATTGTGGACAAGCAGAAAAAGAGTATAAGGATCAGTTTCCTTTAACAAAAATAAAACAAAAAGAATTGGACCTATACAATAATTTGAGTTTATTCAAACGAACCTTCGCTTCTTAAGCTCCTCCGAATTACGTCTAAAGAAACAAATGCTTTTGAAAAAATATGTACATTAAGAATACGCAGACAATTTTAGCGCAAGTGCTCGGAGGACACCCCTTTTACTGAGTTAAGTGCCTATATTTAGATAGAACTATGTGAAAATATACCTCCCATACGAGGATAGAGAAATTCTGCTGTTGTTCTTTTGAAAGGTCAAGGTTTTAATAGGACCCTGATTGTTTTAAATGTCTTTCGGCATTATCCAAATTTTAATGACTTTTTTTTATTAAAAGTGGTTTACTTTCTAATGATAAAAAATTACGTAAAAGCTTTTATTAAAACTTATTTTGTTAATAGCAAACATTATTTTGTTCAAAATTTTGTAATGTACGAGTTAAATCTGCCCTTCCCTATTTGCAAATCGAGTGATGAGAAACATTTGAGTATTCGGGTATTTCAAAATATGTTTACCATCCTCCATTCAAATTGAAGATTTGAAAATGTTTACAACAGTGTTGTGCTACTGAATTTATTTTTTATGTTGAAGCTGTGAGAATCTGCAGAGCAAAGTGCCAACATTTCTATTTCGTAGATGGGGCAATCGTGACATTACCTATGAAAATGCACCTTGCAGCACGCGTAGGAGTATCTTTATATAAATTATTTTTCGGAGACAAAGAAATTCATGTGAAATAAATAAACCCATACACTTTGTTTCTTCAAATTATGAAAGAACAATAATTCTACGGTTTTATTTTTGAGCTTTTTGTACATATTTTCGTTTCTACGAAAACGTATATTGATTTTCGCGTGGCTAAAAACTCGTATACAAAAAAAAAAACAAACGAATAATCGCGGGCAATATTGAGATAAATTTGGCAAATGAACACAACATGTGGAATCAGTGAGTTTATTGCTTGTAATTAGGGTACTTTCCCATTACTTTTGCTTTCAAGTTTGAATGTTTCAATAAATTTCTGTTTCTCATTTAACGTCGAATTATTTTTCGTGTTGTTATTGAAAACAGTTTTTTTTTTTAAACAGATCTGAATTTTTTGGAAGTTAACTATCAGGGTTTTAATCGTTTTAAATTAAAAGAGTGTTTAGACTTAACTTACACGATTAGTAAATTTGTGGGTTAAATTGTTTTTATCTTTCTTTTCATTTTAGTAGGATTTTTTTAAACAATTTTGTTTCTCTAGTGCAACAAAAAGAGACTCTTAGATTTAAAATACCTGCGTAGTGGAATGGCCTACACTTTCTTCATGTTTACTACTGCAAAAAAAAATCTTAACTCTTGAATTTGACAAATGCGAAAATGGAACTCATAACTCTAGAAAAAAACTTTATAAAGATGACTTTCACTAGATCTGTTCCATCACAGCGAATGTGCAACAGTTGCCGAAGGATAAGACGCCTGAACTGAGTTCTTTACTGTGTGTCTTTGAAGAGGAAAGTACATTTTAACTAGAGTAAACCCTCGATAATCCGCCCCCTGTCTAAATGACAACTACACATTGAACTCTCACTTAACCAACTTTATTTTGCAACCGTCATTTTTTTTAGAGGGAAAGAAAGTGATTCAAGTGTGCTTACAAGATTTATTGATAGAAAAAACGGTTGAGGATTTATACTACAAATTTAAATGTAAAAGAGGAGAAAAATGAATGCAGATTAATAACTGCTCTAACATACATACAAATATTGATTAAAAATATGTTTTCTGTTGGTCAAATAAGTATTTTGATAGTAACATTCATTTGCAAAGCTATCGTCGGATTACTGTGGGTCTACTGTATTTAACAAATGTGGGGGTCGATAGTTACGTTTTGGCGAAGAGGATGAATCCGAATATTAAATAAACAAGCCGTGTAGCGAGTCTTCGCTTGCTATATGTAAGCGTATTTCCAGTTCAAAGAGCAAAAGAACAAAGTTTTTTTTCAAAATTATTAATTATTATAATACATTAAAGTTTAAATAAAATAATTAAAAATTATTAATTATTAAATATGAACAAAAGAATCGCGTGAAAAGTGCTTTACACAAAATCAAAGAAAAACAAACAGAAACTTTTTTCATTTAAAAGCTAGCATTTATAAATGAATCAAGACCATTACGCTATTTTCGAATCGAGTAATCCTTCTTAGTATTTTCTGGCGTAAATCCTACAAAAGAGGACGAAATACTCTAGGCTACGAAAATTTAAGAAATATCAACACGAAGCGCAAGTATTTTTTCTTTCTTGCGGATTCTCTTCGCGCCTTCGAATCCATTTTTCAACGATTGTGTTTATTAAGAGCATGAAAAAAGCTCTGATATTTTATCAATCAGTGTCTAAGCCTTTAAAGCATTTCATTAGCCTAATAAAATTAACCTTTATATGTTAATCCTTAATGTTAATCCCAATGAGTATCTGGGTTTTACTTTTTGCCCGCTCTTAAGAGGTCATAGCTTCTCTTATAATGCATTTTGCATAGAGGGAGCTGAAGAAAAGGGAAAAGAATAGAAAGATTGTTTCATCTATTCAATGGGTTGACTCCGAGTGGATATGGAGAATTTGACTTCTATTTATTTGCATTCGCTTAATTCACAGATATTTTTTTTCAAAACAAGTTGATATACATATATAATAGAAAGATGGGTTTGCAGCAGATAACTTCATCGTTCTGCTGTGAATGTTATGCCTTTACAGCTCTTGAGCCCTTGAAGGTGGTCTAAATTTTTGTGTTAAGTGTCGAGGCATAATTTTGGCTTAATAGGTTTGTGAGCAAGCTAAATTGTCATTTGAAGAATAAAAACAATCAATAGCCTATGAAACCGTTTCCCTACCAATCTAGCCATTATAACGACGGTTAACGTTTCATATTGAAATTGACTATCATTTTAACCACTGAACTCGAAATATTTTTCGACAGTCTTGAGAGTCAGCATTGCCCTTGGTGCAGCTTTGTACTTTGTGGAGAAAAATGAAAATAAACCTCCCTTTTAATTAGGTACTCTTGACCATATAAAGAAGATTGTGTTCATCTTGCCACAAATATCATCCATCATACCACGAATCAAATTTAGAGTAAGGTTCATTCGGCCTTGGTTAATTGCTGATCCGTAGTTGTTAGAAACATAGAAAGAGTTTTTAAAGTTATTTCTTGCGATTAATTTTATTTCTTATCTTCAAAAGTCGCCATGTGAAAGTTTTTTAAGTGCAGCGGTAATCGTAAGTTTCAATCTCTAGAATATGCTTGTTTGTTTGCTTAATAAAAAAAAGTATGTCTAGTTGATAACCAGATATTTGTAAAATTATTATTTTGATAAAGAAATACGTAAAGGGTGGGCCATGTATTAGTTTATTAGTTAGGGTATAATTTTTAACGTCTTTTGCTTTGTTAAAAAAATGCCTGTCATTCAAATTTTTTAGTACACTTTTGAATGGTTTTTTTGAAGCTCCGAAGCGGCTAAGCAAGGTGACTTAAATGACTGATTACTCGACTTTTGAGCTTAGTGTGCAATGCATACATATTTTATGTACAGCTCGTTATTGTTCGCACAAGTCCTAGTGGTCAATAAGGCCGCCAAAAACATAAATTCTACCAATGAAGGAAACCGCTGATGTGGACATACGCCTCATTTGAAAATATGATTTTTTTTTATCAAAATTGTCGCCAATTTCGGACTGACCCTACGTCCCAATCGAGAACCGATAGAAAAGCGATGAATGAGAATAATAATTCGAGATTCATATAAAAAAAATATTCTATGGCTTATGAAACTCAAGTTGTTGGGCTTAGGCGCTATTTTTCGACAACGGTTGCTACATTAATTCGACCGAAATTCTTTTCAAAATTTACAGTGTGTCCATAACACAGCATACACTTTGGGAATAACTTTGCAATATTAACCAACTTTTTTTCAAGCGTTTCCGCAAAATATAGGGCGAAATATCTATAATTTTTTTGAGCGCAAAAGGGCTGTCAGTGTTAAATTAAAAAATAAAACTCTGAGATGGCCCACGCTTTATTTATGTGCAAAAATAGATTTGCAATAACATTTATTGATAAATTTGTAGTTAATTGAGTGCTGACATTGCCTGCACGTTTATCAAATTTTGATAACGATATCAATTTCAATCTGCAGAAAATTTACAGAAAAAAATTAAATTCTGGCGCGACAGCTCTCTTGAGAACCAGGGTCAAAATTCACCATATGTGTGTGTGTGTTAAATATTTCACAAAAGACGGAGGTTGGAACTACGGCCTCAGAAGCTTTTTTTTGACAGTTTTACTTATATGAGAGAGTGTATTTCACTCGCGAAAGGTGGGGTTGTGAAAAAATGACAAATGTTCTTAGCCGCAGTAGCAACAACCGACCCACTGATACACGTGCATCAAGTTTTGTTACCGACATCGTTTTCAATCTGCAGTAAACTTATAAAAATGGTAACCGAAGTCAGAATCAATCAATCTTCTTTTAAAATATTTACTAGCAAATATTGAGAATCAGAAATTTTTGAATTAAAACGTATTTAAACAGCAATAAGGACGGGCACAGTAAAAATCCATGTGTTTCGTTCCGATTTGTGGTCTATGAGTGGGGCTCAACATGGAACTGAGTGTTAGCTTTCGAGTTTCAATACGATTTGTCACCAGGCTGCCTATACCCATACAAAAAACGGTTGATAAATAGGGTTCTTCTTATGAATTATGCGATGGTAACAAGGATTATAGGAAATCATAAGTTTATGGATACTGAGCCCTGTTTGGCGTTTTTCTGCGGTCATATTTGGTCTAATTTTGCCATGTCTGTTTCGAGACAGTGAAAATACCACAACATACCAACAAGCGTATGAAACTCGACGATTTTTGCAGAAACGTAGAAATTCAGCATGGCTCCATACGTCCCGCCTCAATAAATTATCTTACTCGCGTGCTCGACATCGATGAAAAGGTGTTGAGTTGCAATTTGGACGTCCTGCATTATTTCAAGACCACCAAAGACCACAAAACCAAAGCTGGTCCATTTGTTATTGACATAGGGGAGAGATTCGTTACTACTGTCAATATTACCACGGCAATGATTTGATGTATGCACCTATTAGCAATTTCCAGCTGATTTGAAAAGGTCAGCTGAAGTTCCATCCACACAACACAACGGGCCAAGTCAGAGCACAAACCAACCATCCACCCCGCCTTGCTTTTTTAACTTGAGTTTGGATTTGATTATCATGGTGGGTGGTGTTGATGTCCATCATCACGAGGACAAGCCTTAAATTGTTAATAATCGAAATTAAAAGGCTTCATGCATTCGCTTCAACGTTACCGCCTTCACCCTACAGGCTTTTAATTTATTTTTCAAAACTTTGAAAACTTTTTTTTTTGAACTTAAGGTTAAGTTATGAAAACCAAACTGGACAGTTGTAAGTTAATGAATGTAGCATAGGCTCCGTATAACCTAGCTTGGTGTTTACGCTCAAGATATTTATTGCTCATTTCTAGAGAGTGTACTAGGTGCATTACAAAAACGACCTTTTACAATCGGCTCCAGACTCTTTAAAAAGTCATTACAAACTGTATAAGGGTGGAGAAGGCGGATCTCTTGAGTGAGAGTTCGGCTGATTGACGAATCTGAGTTCTTAATATTTAATACAATACGATTTTTTTTATTTAAAACTGGTACTACTTCGGATGAGTTTCGTTGGCTCTATCCAGGAGATCGTAAATTGTTTGTTGAAAATGTAATTTAGAATACTCGATTTCAAAAATTCTGCTTTGTAACTTTTTTTTTACTCACATCAGACGTTGATATTATGATCTTCAAAGTAAGAGGATACATTTTGCGTAATTGGTGAACACCTGTCAAATGTTCAATAATTCCTATTTTCTTCTCTCTTTTTTTGTGGAAAAATAAATGCAAATTGTGTGCCAAAATCTATTCGAACAGCACGCGTTTGCTCGACATCACACTTCATTTTGTGTGCCAAAAATTAAATGATCCCGAAATTCGTTTAAAAACTGTTTAAAAAAACAGAAAAATGCCTTAGGTTAATTATCATCTAGGGAATGACTTGGTAGATTGGCTGGTAAGGATTTTGGCATCCTTATTTGACTATGAGATTATACATATATGTATGTGACTCACTCTTGGAAGCGATTATGTATTTTAGAGTGAAATTATGCCCAATGACTAAAATTTAAATTAATATTTAGAAGTCCTTAGTCGGGTTTAGTTTTAAGTTTAAATCTTTACATGAGAAGAAAAAAATGTATTTTAAACATTTTATAGAAATTATATAACAACGAAGCACTGAAAATTAGATTGGGAAAAATTCTTTCAAGACTGTCTAAACTGTCAAGACTAATGGAGTCATTGATATTAATTTTATACCCATTCTTGAGTAGGCTTTGCTCCTACGACTTTTTTTGGACTCGACCAGAATTTGTCTGTACATTCTTCTTAAAGACTTTGTGGAGAATGCCACTTAAATAATCACTTATTTCAAAATCTTTCTTCAATTGCTCAAAAAACAACTACCACTATGAATCCTTAAAACGTATGCCATTTGCTTGTATTGCTTGTAATACCAGAAGTATTCCGCTTAACAAAATTTTGCGAGTCTGAGATCAACACCTTGTCAAGAGCTGTTCGGGGCGAATAACTGAAATTATTAGTCAGTCTTCTGTAGGCACACAGTGGCACACAGGCCTTCCTCTTATTGTTAGAGCATCCAACTCTTCCTGCAGATAATATGTGTCAAATTAAGAGTTATAGTTCAACAACTTAAACATTGCAAGTTGAATCTGTTTCCGCTTTTGGCAGTCGTTATAACACTTCAACAATAAAGTGTAACGGTCAGACAGGCAGAATTAAGAAAAAATATGTAAGTAAGTTTCAACAGTATAACATTTTGCAAGAACTGACTTTGTTTACAGGAATTCATAAACTAAAGCTCGTTCGTCAATCATAACTAAAACTGGATTGTCTTTTGGATTAAAATTTGCCGGTTTCGGTTGAACTCGGGAACTTCTTGCAAACGTTCCCTTTCTCAGAAAACTTTTCATTAAAATTTATGCTGAGCTTTTACTGAAACATCATCCAAAAATAATTACTTATACTGGTGCTATTCTAGTAAAAAATTGTTGAAATGAGTAAAAGGGAAACTCGTTTTTTTTTTGCAGAATTTAAATAGTTTTTTTCGATAAATACATAGTGAAAGACCTTTTATGCCAACTGCTTGTCAAACTTATTTTCGAAATTATTTTCATAAATTTTGTTAGATTGCTTTTCTTTGAAAAATATTAACCTTTGCGCGGAATATAAAATTTTGATTATCTTTATGGCCTTTTAGAAAGGATTCAAAAGTACACAGTTTCAGTCGAGAGATTTACACCAACCCTTCCTGCCGGGAACTGCTCAGCATAAAATCTTTTTCTTTCTCTTCTACATGGCTTAAAGAGGTTCAAACCATATTCAGTCCAGTTTTCTTTGGAGATTTTGATCGTTGGCCGATTTCGAGATATTGTTTATAAATATCTCTTTTTTTGGAAAGACCTCTAGACTTGCACAATAAGAAACCAAAACAGTGGTAAACAATCTAAATCTTCGCAATGCAATTTTATTCATGTGCTTTTTCTTTGTCATTAAGCTTTATCTACTGAAGCTTTTTTTACGAAATTAATTGGCTCATCTAAATTTTTCAAGCACTAACATGGGAACGTGGAACTACATATTTAATTAATTTTGAACTTTTTTTATTGGAAAACCAAAATTAGTTTTAATCAATGAAGTCAAATTGGCCCTTTTTTGACAGTTTTTTCATCGTAAAATTTAAACCACTCTGTCAAATTTAACCAACCTTTTCAAGTTATCTTTATGCACACACGCTTCGAATGAAATCAATTTGGACTCGATAGCTTGATTTGTTCTCGAGTTAGGCTGTACGAAAGAATCCGCACAAACGTATGTTCGTATGTACACACACACACACAGACATCTTTCTAAAAACAATGGAATCCGACTATTGGGACCGCGAAACGTGGAGAAATGTAAACATTTTGAATTTCGAAAATCAATTACAAGAACTTCCTGATGGGAAGTTTATTAAAAAACTTTTGTAGGCTTCTTTGCGTGTAGTTTCTGAATTATACCGAACTAACAACGCATTTATAGAGAACGGAACGAACGGTCAAGTACAATATGGACTTGTAAGGAAACACACATTATTTAGTAAAAATACTTTTTTTAAATATTTGAAAAATATCCGTTTTAAAGCTCTCCACTTGTACTGATTGTACTATTAATTGTAATTTATTTTATAAAGTTATAATAACAATAAGAAAGCTCTCCTCTTATGTGAAGAATTTGAAAAATAGCGTATCAGAAATAAGCTGACTATTGACATCATATTAATATCCAAAAACCATGACGCGAGTAACATAATATATATTTGTATTGTATGACGAGCATACGTAAGTTCAGCTACTGAACAGAATGCTGACGTAGTGTCTACTCCCACGGTCTTGTGCAATTTTCTTGCAATTGTACACTTCGGTAAGATTAGATACAACAACGCTGCCTGTCTTAATTTCTATTCTTTCTATGTTCGTTTAGGCTTATGAGTTAATAAAAAATCAGTTCTATCGCAGAACCCAAATAAAACAGACGTTTTCTTGACATTAATAAAAGTCGCGTAATTTCCTCGCTCATATCTCCTAGATTATCAGGAAACCTGTATTGGTGATTCTGGAAAAATAAGAGATATTTGCTTGTATTACAAAAGAAGGGCTTCTACAATTCCAGTATATTCCAAAATGTTCCAAAATGCTTAAAAGAACTGTTTCATGATCCCCAATTTTATATATTATGGCACCAAGATAAATTTTCCAGGAGCTTCAAGTAACTGACTGTTTTTGCCTTCCAAGAAGCAATGTTTTCTTACCCAATGTTCCTTTTTTTAGCTCTACCGTCCCAAAAACATATGAACAAGGGAAACTTTGTGTAACCACTTTGATGACCAAGAAGAATATTTATATTTTACATCCAAACATTCATCTCTTAATTTGATTCAGTGAGCAATTGACCCTCCAGCATTTTTGTTTATAAAAGAAAATGTATATTAGGGTAAGGTTTTTAACAACAAGTTGTTAATATCTGAACAAAAACCGATATTGTCTTCGTTGGAAAAATAACTCCGTAATTCTTTTTCTCCGTTAGGATAAAAAGTAACACTAGTGAAAGTAAGCTTTTTCCTTCAAGTCTTGATGCCAATTTTGAAGCTTGTTTTTGAAAGGCGAAAATCTCTTGCAAAATCATCTAATCCTTTTTTTTTTAAATAAGCTTGGTTCATTGGATACATCAACAAAATCAGTATGAGTTCTGAAAAGATGTATTTTGAGGCACTGTCGAGTCAGGTGAATGTTGCACTAGCGCTGAAAGGCTGTACTTTAATGCATTTTTTTTTAACTTATCTGAATAACTTATTATCTAGACAAAAACGCTTAAACCAGCTAACGTAATTTAACTTCACTTAATAAACTTACTGGCCCTATGCGGGCGCTCTAAGCTAAGCCTAGTACTTTAATTATGTCTTTCGACTTAAACTAACTATTTATTTTTATATCTATTACTAACAATTATTTAATAAGAAAAAATATGTTTATTTTAAAAACGTTTTTTTTTATAATTAAGCTTAAAACTACTTTAAAATAACTTAAAATACTTAAATCTACCTTAAAATGTACGAAAATATATATAAAATAAATATATGTATACTCAAATATATACATACTATTATAATATATATTTTCACTAACCCTACATATAACTAATACACATTAAATCTATGCAAGCCGGCCAAGGCGATTTGCGAAATACTAAAGGAACAAAATGAGATAAACCTTATGCCGGAAGAAAACTTTTCTTTGAAGGTAGTCGACGAGAGAGTTCCTCATAAATCTTCTGAAAGCCACCAAAATTGTTGCATTTGTTTTTGAACATCTGTCATATCGCGGGTTGACACCGCCCTGCTGAAACGGAGAAATTCTTCGGAACCGTGTGCGATGTCTCTATTGTGGGTTAGTCGTTTGTCTACACTTGAACGGGCAAAGTGGAAGATTAGTGGCACCGCCAGACTGCTCTGGATAAGACCTTTCGAATCGAGGCAGAGGAAAGCCTCTGGAGGGATAAACCCATTAAGGCGCACACTTTCGTGCTACAAATAGTTGGTGAAAGAGAGAGCCCCGGAGATCTGGTTGTTGATCGACTTCATTGACTTTGCAATATGCCTTCGGATAAGCTTAATAAGGAAATTATCCACTCTGATCAGGTTGGCCCCATTGTAAAGGACCTCATTGCGATAGAATTTTTTGTATTGGGACTCTGGAGTTCTATATAAGCGAAGACAAGCCCTGAGACTGCTGCTTTTCAAAAACCCAAATCTTTTCCATCGAATTTGCCGTCACGTTGAACCACACGGGACACCCATAAGTAATCATTGGCCTGACAAGAGCCATGTAGCAGATGACTTTCACCCTGGCATCAAGTTGGCTGCTATAGAACAGTCTCTTTGTCATGGCAAAAGTCGCTTTGGCTCAGGCTAGAGGAGCATCTATATGTTTGTTAAAATATAGATATTGATCGAGCCAGAGCCCTACACAGGCTGTACTTGCAGGTATTAATGCCTTTTACTACTGTGTCCAAAAAATAAGGTGACATATGAATTTAAACTGCGCGCGTCGAAGGATTTGGAAATTTTTCTTTCTTTTTAGGTTGGTAGTACTGTCTGTGACATCTATGTGAAATTTCATGTCAAAATATATTCATAGCGTTTGAGATATGCGTCGTTTTGTGAGCTGCTAAAAGTGAGTTTTTCGTTTTTTGCGATGAAATTTATTGAGCAAAGAATTTGCATTAAATTTTGTTTGCGGAATCAGTTTTCTGCTGCGGATACGTTGAAGTGCAGAAAGCCTTTGATGATGAGGCTAGATCTAAAAAAAATGTTTACAAGTGATATAGTGACTTCCAAGCCGGCCGTGAACGTGTCGAAGACGAAGAGCGTTCTGGGCGACCATCAACCTCAACCGATGAAGCTCACGTCCAACAAATCAAAGATTTGGTGTTGAAAAACCATCGATTAACGATTAGAGACCTTGCTGATGAATTTGGCTTATCGAAAGGCTCAGTCAATACCATTTTGAAGGATGCTTTGGGCCTCCAGCGCGTCAAATCTCGACTGGTACCGAAAACATAGAATTTTTTGGAAAAAAGGCGTCGCGTTGAAGTGTGTAAAACAATGCTTTCCGACTACCAGGATGTCATGAAACGCATTATAACTGGCGATGAGACTTGGATCTATGCTTACGACCCCGAAACAACCGGTCAATCGAGCGAATATCGTGCCGAAGGAGAGCCGAGACCAAAAAAACCGCGCCAAAGTCGCTCAAAAATCAAGGTCATGTTGACTGTTTTCTTCGGTTATCGTGGTGTTGTGCTTAATGAATTCCTTCCAACCGGCCAAACAGTCAACAAGGAATATTATTTGAACGTTATGCGTCGTTTGCGTAACGCTATCGGCCTAAAAAGGCCGGAATTGTGGGAAGACAATTCTTGGTTTTTACACCATGATAATGCACCATCCCATACCGCACTCGTAATTCGTGATCATTTCGCCAAAAACTCAACCCATATCGTTCCGAAACCACCGTTTTCACCTGATCTGGCGCCGTGCGACTTCTGGCTGTTCAACAAGCTCAAAAGACCGCTCCGGGAACACCGTTTTGATACGAAAGAGGAGATTCAAGCCTGAAGGCCATCCCGGAAAGTGCCTACAACCAGTGTTTCAAAGATTGGAAAATCCGTTGGCATAAGTGCATTGCATCGGGAGGGGATTACTTTGAAGTGGATGAAATTGATTTGGAAGAATAAATAATTTTCAAAATAAATACAATGTCACCTTATTTTTTGGACACAGTAGTATGTTGACACTACAAATTTAGTTGATTTTGTAGTTCACGTCATGTTTCGAATTTAATAGTACAAGCAGATGCCCAAAACTTCTCATTTTTATCCAGAAACACAGAAATTCGTTGTTTTTGACTTACTCTGATATAACATTTTTAAAACTGTCAAACAAATATTCTTCACATATTTAGCATTAAAAAATTACTAAATGCGAAATTAGAGTCGCACACGATGGGTCATAGCGTCTCATCTTATGTACGAGAAATCCAATTGATAATTGATAATGTTACCATGCACCGCAACATCTAGTAGTGGTTTTCCAAAACCTATCCGACACGTTGTTCAAGCTCGAAATCGGTTTACATAAAATTTCAATATAAATATGCAATTGCGAATAAAAGACGCAATCATAGATTTACACGTTTCTACATCAAAAAACCTTTTAATTGCGAATATTTTAATACCTTAGCGATCGTTTGAAAAATGCCTTTTTTTCATTCCTCTTATAAACCGTTTTCGGATCGGATAAGTTTCCAGTTCTTACTGAGTATCGCATCGCATAACACCATTTCCAATCATCAACTGCTCCATGAAACGGGCTACATGGCTACTTTCAGGTATAAATTTAGAAGCAAAAACTTCAGATATTAATCTTAAACAGGAATCAAAAATAAAGTAGCTTGAACTGTACACTAGTTTTTGAGGGTAGATTTTAAAAATATGTCATAATAAACATAAATTTCGCGGCAAAAGACAAAAATCAACATTTTTTTAAACTAGAGTACGAATTGGAATGGTTTAATGGATCTTAGAAAAAAATTGCTGATTCAATAATACATATTTATTTCAGTATATATTATTTCTAATGATAGCCAGAATTTAAATATTTTAAACTACCACAAAATCTATTAACGTGGAAAATTTTTTTTAACGTGTAGAACTGCTTAAGAGGGATAACATATTTTTATCTATAAAGTAATTCCCTAGCTTTAGCAGAAATTAACATTTCTTGAAGACAAATCGACAGTCGAATACTTGCAAAGTAAACCTATTCACTATCGAAAAAGAGAAATGAAATTCCACCAGTAAAAAAGGCAAATATTTTATCTAAAGCGAATAAATTGTTAGGATTATTGCTGCGTCAGTGGTACAAAATAAATTCATGATTAAAATTAACAATAAATGATTAAACTATGTTTGCTGTGAAAATTACGCATTTAAGTTGTAAAAAGAGAAAGAATCTTGCATCAGTCTACACATTGATACAAATAATTTACAATTGGTTCAAGTCTCCTAAAGCGATTCCTGCGCAAATCGATTTTTTTTTATACAAAAAACATATATAAATATCCATGTAATCTAGACTGGTGTCCATGCGACGATTCTGGACCATTCTTGTCGTCTTCATAATCACGTCGTCCATCTACAAATAACAAACAAAAAAAAAAAAACAGAAAAAGAGCCATCATAAACAAATCATCTAAAATTAATTTATTTCCATGTGTTGGACTTTAAATTGGTTAAAATGTTTTCTTGTGCAAATCTGTGGTCCAAGTTTATGCACACTCTTCACTCCAAAATGACGAAAATACCACACACGAAAAAATAAGAAAATATCGCATGCGACAAAAAAAATAAAAAAAAATTAATAAAAATCTGCCTATTAATGTCACTTGTGTGAATTGGTGTTATTTGTGGTCCTAATGATCTTGTTTATTAAGTTGAAAGTTTATTTAATAATTTTTTGCCAATTTTGTTCATTGTTTGGTGATTTTTGATTTTTGATTTTTGATTTTTGATTTTTATTTTGTTTGCTTTGTTTCCAGAAATTTCTTCAAATTGTTAAGGCCGGCGTAAATGAACGGTCCCGGCGATATACCGCTGACACAAGGTGCGACTCCTGAACGGCCCTGCGGCTTAATATCTATTATACCAACCATAGGTATGTCATCATGCCGAGGACGTGCTGAGGCTTTCGCTAGAAGACTACAATCGAAGCTTCGAACGCTTGGTTCACAAGTAAATTTTTAACTTTGCTTCTTTCCATTGTCAATTTCTTAATAAAGGTTTTTTTTTTTTATTTTAGAATGAAGATAACACATCGCAGGAAGAGGAACCCATTATTAATGGCGGCACCTCTAATACGTGGATTACTTCACAAGATGCGGGACAAGCTGTTACGGACCTGCAGCCATTGAGGAATGAATCTGATTCGTTCTTTGACTTTGACTGTGAGCTCGAGAGTCCTGGGAGTCCTGTCGATGAATGTGAATACCTGCGACTCATTGAATCCGCTTCAAATACCCCACACAATTCGGCAACTGAATCTGGCTACGCTTGTACCTCAGTTGCCAGCAGTCATAGTTCCTCCTCTGATGGCCCCTACTTTGATCCAGAAACCGCAGACAATGCGGACATACAACAAATTCATTTGCAACAACCTCGCCTCGGCGGTAAAACAGAGCACGTGAAAACAATCAAAACTAATGATATTGGTGAATCATCAGAAAACAGTCTTACAAACGGCCATAACAATCACAGCAGCCATGATGAGAGCACGGACACTGAAATACAACATCAACAGCTTCCCAGCGACTGCAGTGAAAGTGATTCACTGCCACAGTCGCAAGACAGCAGTGAAAACGATCCGGTGACTGAAATTGAGAGCACAGGAGCACAGGATTTGGTCCTGAATGAACTTCAACAGCAAAGCCAAACTTTTAACACAACTCATAACGGGCATGATAGCAATGAAACTGAGAAACTTAGCCTTCTAATAACTCATGATATAGAAATTATCATAAATACTTCTGAAGAGGATATCAAACTTGATGATGAAAGTCTACCATTGACGGATGAAGAAATACAGGAAATTCGAAATCTCCCCGATGAAAAAGAAATAATCAACAGTATCATTGAGCCGAGCAGTCCACCAACGCCTCCCTCAGATTCACAAATCGATCGCGGTAAAATAACCTCAGTGCTGGACACTGACGATGAGGATGATTGCCGACCACAACGGATACGACGTTGCTCGTCACTTAAAACAGGCAAAACACCGCCAGGCACTCCAGGTCGCAAGAAGATTGTTCGTTTTGCGGACGTCCTTGGCCTGGACTTGGCGGATGTAAAGACTTTCCTCGACGAAATACCCACAATACCAAAATCGGCGTTTGAAGACCTCGAAATATTGGAATCCGAGCCACCAGTGCAGCTAGGCCCAAAGTCTGACAAATTGCTAATGCCATTGTTCCAACAACCGGGTGGCCTGCCAACATTCCTCGACTTGGTGTTTGATAAGCAAGTGTCCTTGGAGAATGCGGCTGTCACCGATCACGTTAACCAAACCATTAGCGGTTCGGTGAGGGTAAGAAATCTGGATTTCCATAAATCCGTTCACATTCGTTACACAATCGATAATTGGCGTACATATGCCGACCTGCAAGGCACATATGTGGAAAACTCATGTGACGGCTTCTCTGATAAGTTCACTTTTATCCTATTTGGTAATTCATTACATGTGGGACAGCGTTTGGAGTTCGCTGTACGCTTTCAGTGCAAAGGCCAACAGTTTTGGGATAATAATTTCGGAGCCAATTATTGCTTCCAGTGTTTGCCGGCTACAACACCGGCCTGCCTTGTTCCGTTGCCATCAGTGATACCCTCACATCACACAAACAACGATTGCTCCATTATGAGTCCAGCAGCCGGGGAAACATGGTGTGGATTCTACTAACCCACCAATTATTATTATTATTATTATTTTAATTTTTTTTTCTTGTTAAACTACACTTTTCTGTTTTTTTTTTTTTTTTACAATCATCCTGAAGCGGGCTACCAGTCTGCTGTTCCTAGTGCAAGTGTTGACCACTTTAAGGATAAAAACTAAAAAAATTATACTTTAATACACTATTCGTACATATAAATACAAATATTTTTAGTAACTAAGTGATGATGAGAAAGGTTTAGCTTAGAACGTACCCTGAGCTAACCAAAACCAATAATTGATATCGCATCCCAAAGATTAAATTTTAATGAAAACTAGTTTAGATGTATGAAATTCATGATGATTGTGTTGATGATGATACCACATATAATATGTACACAGACATCACTTTTCTAAAAAAAAAAAAATAAGAAAACTTTAAATTTTAAGGAAAACATGATTTTAATTTTAAGTCCTTGACCAAGTGAGTGGAATTTGATAGGGCAAACGCATCTAATAAGGTAATGAACTGCTTACTGGCTGTGGTGAAACGGAAATTAAACGTTTGCTTTAAAAAATAAATAAAGTTCAGGTAAAACACATAAAATTAAGCAAAGTGGAAAGTGCTTATTATGGTTTTCTGAATAGTCTGATAGTCAGCTTGGTAAAAAATTGTTCATACCCAAAGATTTTGCTTCGTATCTGATATTTTTTTTTCGTCTTCTTAACCATGTTGTTATTTACAATTATTTTGTTGCGTTTTTTTGTCATTTGGTACGTTCATACTCCCAAAATAGCAGCGCTCTCCCTAAGAAACAAAATTACCAAACTTTTATTTTCGACTTAGATAATATGAAAAAAATAGCACATCATTAATAGCAAATCAAATATATGATTGGCTCTAAATAAAATACATTTTAAAATTGTTGGAAAAGCAACAAGTTTAAAAAATAAATTTATCTAAAACGTTATAGATTGAAAATCATAATAAAAAAAAAATTATTGAATCCCAAGACGGTGGATTTATAATTCTTGTTTAAAACCACATCACCGAATACTATTTTAAATTTCAAACTTTAATATTGTTTGGAACATTAATTAAATTAAGTTAAACGCACTATTTTTCAATTTATAAGCTTGTAGATATTCATTTAAAACCTGTTTGCTTATTTGTTTTAAATTTTTTTTTATTTAATTTTTGTTTTCATATAAAAATTCTTTTTTTTTTTATATATAAAGTAAATTGTTTTATTTAATCTGTTTTTTAGATGTTATAAGTAGCGCTTTAGTTGTGTTTTTATTTTATTATACATATATATTATTGTTTAATCTTATAGTCACTTTTATGCAACTATTATAATACGGATAATATTATGAACGTTTTATAAAATAAAATAATGCTTATCCTCTTTTGTTTTACAAATAAAAAAAAATCAAATCAAAGCGTTTTATTATTTATTATTATTTTTTTTTTTCTTCCTATAATTTTTCTTTTACAGCAAGCAATATTTTCATCACGTTTTAAAGTTGAATTATTATTATTAATTAATAATCTGCAGAATATTTTTATTTTTTGTGCCTGAATTAATGGGAGAGAATGTTGCAATTAAGCATCGCAAATAAAATATGACTCCGTTATAAAAAAAACTATAATAAACTATAAAATTACTTTGGTTTTTATTGGGAAATCACTACCCAGATATTTAAAGAAAACACAAGATTTGTTCGGAAGTTTTTCGTTCGTTTTTAGGGGGGATTTTTTTTTTTTTGTTGTGACGACAGGGTCAATCGGACATGTCTCGTGAAAAAGTAGAATTACGGCGACTCTCATAACTTGGTGCTGGATCAACTGAAACCCAAAAATCAAAAAACTATTAGTTGAACTATCAGGTAATGCTTGGAGGGTTTTTCAAAATTTTAATTTTTCACTTTTTTGGAACACTTTGGAGGGAAAAACGTGATTTTTTGCGAAAAAACGGCTTTTTGGTTATTGTAAAATAAAAATTATAAATAAATTTGAAAAAAAACTCTCCAGCATTACATGGTTAATTGTTTGAAAACGTGAGTTGTGGCGAAAACCCTTTAAAGTTTTGTTATGTTGTTAGTTATGCCATCCATGCACGGATAGGTAATCGTACGAATAAAAATTACATGACTCGTCATACGAACCAACGTATTGGGATTATGTCTCACGAATGATCACGGAACGTAACTTTCATGAGAACAAAAAACATGTACTAGATTTTGTACAGCAAACGTAATAGTTAAAATGTCAAACACTTGTAATCTGTCAACAAGTATGCCATTTATTTGAATTAAAAATTTGTGCAAAATGAGTTCTTTTACCGAGTGGCTTTTATTTTTAAGTTCTTCTGACTCAGAAGATAAGAAGATTTTAAAGAAAATGTTGTTCGAATGCAGTTAAGTGATAAAAGTAACCCTTTGGAACTTCCAAACAAAGCATAAGAATATTGTGAAACAGAATTTTCGATGTAAATATATTGCATGTGAATTTCATCATCAGTTTTACTAAACGTTACCGTTTGAATAAAGCAGGTTTAAAATTTATATTAAAAAAAAGTGAATTGTGATTCGCATTTCCTAAGTCCTTTAGCACTGACATTAAAGAGTCGTTTAGTTCTTCGTGAGATGATTCACCCACAGCATTTTCACTGGTATGCGCTTCGTTAGATGTTTGGGAATTGCCGAACGTTTTAACGTTGGAGAGACCTTCAACTGCTGCCTCTAACCCAGTTGCTATGACTATATGCTCATCAAGTTTTGTGAGCAGCTTTTCTTCGTAGGGGCCACCACCTGTTTTGGCCTTTGAATGTTTGTTAAGCCCAAGCTTCTTTTTGACTAGGAATTTTTGGTCCGCGAAAACATGCCGAATAAACAAGCTCAAATCGACACGAAAAATAGAAAAAAGTTACTAGAACTCACTTTTTTCCAAGCCTTTACATCCTTTATTGGTGGACCAATAGCATTTAACTTGTTATTTAAAGTTTCCCATAACCTCATTGAGGTGGCCTTACCTTGGGCTGAATTTGGCAGCAGATTTTTTGTCAAATTGAAATGTCATTCCATGCACTCAGCCATAACTTTTTTTGTGAAAAGTTTATTTTGTTGCAAATCGTCCTAAAAATATTTATATGATGTGTTTTTGTTATTTAAGTTACTAATTAAATAAAAACCAAACCAGCTCCTTTTCACTTATTTACACAAAATACGCAAGGACCCAGTCGTTCGTATACTCGTTCGATCAACTATTACGTTCAATTATACGAAAACGTGTACAGTACTGCCAAATTACGCGAACGAGTATACGTTCACGTATGCCGTAGTACCAAAACCGCAGTTTACGAATTCGTGCAACTCGTTCACGGATGCGGTGATCCGATCCCTGGTATAAAACGTTCATCCGACAGGTATAAAAATACTCGTTACTTTGTCAATTTTGCTCCAATCGACTTGACATTTTGACACAATATTCTTAAAATATTAATAATAATAAAAAAAAGAAAATTATAAAAATTAATACCTTAGCCCACGTTAATTTAGCAGGTGGTTAATTGAATAAGCCCTGAAACAAAGTGGGCCATCTAACAAGAAACGGTTGAATAAATGTTATACAATAAAGTTCTAAAGTTAGCAAAACCATTTTTGCTTCAATACTGACTGACATCGCTTTTGAATGGGGTAATCAAAAACGCTGCCTTTACCTGTTGGCAATAATTTGCGCACTAACAGACTTATTTATCGCCCCACAAATGTTCGATGGGATTTGCAATACACGGTGGCCGATCAAGAACTCTCATTGGATTGTCTTGAAAAAAACTTTTTCGTGAGCTTCGCTGTACTGTCTTGTTGACACCTCCCAAAGGTTAATTTTCTGCTGCCCATGGTAGCATCACGTCTTGCACAATCGCCACGTACTTTTCTTTGGTAAGTTTGCCGTTATTTTATAAATTGTGCCAATTCCCTTTCAAGAAAAGGAGGCCCAAACACTTTTTGATCCTCCTCCTTGTTTGGCAACTTGCGAAACGTACCTGGGGTTAAAAGCAGCATTCTTTGGACGCCGTACAAATCTTCTGCCATCCGGACCTATACGGTTGATATTTGTTTCGTCGGTCCAAAGTTGTTCACTGTCCATGGGGAATAATATCAGCAGCACTCTTTCTCAGATCTTCTTCTGCCAGTCGAACGATCTTTCGGTCCACTTTTTCAGATGTTTTTCTTGGCTTTTTTTGCGTTGGATGTTCTCGAAGGTTTGGTATCTTCGAAAATACTCAGAGCACTCCAGTTGCATTCCTATTTTTTTTTAAAGAGAGTCCAGTCAAATGCAGTTCCACAATGACCTTTCGCAGAGCTGCGGTACAGCTTTTAGCTTTTCCAACTCAAAACTTAACAAGACTATTGAGATTCCTTAACGAAATAATCAGTTGACAACAGCTTTAAATAGTATGGTAACACACATTCGGTAAATTTGCATCAAGTCCAAAGGTGTTAAACCGACACAGTTGGATTAATCCAGAAGATTAAAAAGCTTAGAACATCCAGCAATAGCCTCATCAATTGAAATATTTTGGAAGAATCTCAGTATCATAGTCAGACATGAAATTCAAATCAGAGATAACCCAGTTTCATCATTATCACTGTCATCAAAACCCTCTGCATAGTCTTTAATTGCTGAAGCCTCGTCAATATCGTTTTTGACTCCGATTGCACTTACCTTAATTTTCTGGACAAGGTAAATTATGCCAAACATTTCTCAAGATATCGGCGGATGCGAAACTCCAGGATTTAGATATTCCTCACAAAGCACTCTTGATATTATGAAATTTCATGAAATTTTGGCGGTTTTCAGTGCTAACCAGCTTTCGAATCATGTTCTTGAGATAATGACACTTAAAATTTCGAATTACGCCCTGATCCATTGATTGTATAGGAGAACATTTAGGGCTTGAAAGTAGCTTAAGTCTGGATGGGCTGGACAATTATCCAAGAGCAATTAAAATTTCGAATTCTTGTCAAGATTGTTCCCTTTCTGACATAACCATTCAAAGAATAGTTGTTGTGTAACCCAAACCCGCTTGTTGGCCTTTCGAATTTCTTAAAGCCACTGGGCGAGCACAAATAACCATCAACTTGTATTTTGTTTTCCTGAATCATTGGAGCAAACCAGTATCATTAGTCGTTCCTTTGAGTCGTTGTATCCCTCAACAGCATGCTCGTCAATGCATGTCAGATTGCATTGGGGAAAACATCTCCAAAAAAGACTTATTTCATCGGCATTGTAAATTTGTTCTTTTGTCAACTTTTCTTTTGCAATGAGTTTAAGCAGTTCTTTTAGACACAAAAAGCGCCGCAGTTTCGTAGTCGGCAGAACCATGAATGCTTTGCCGGTTTTTGGAGTTTCCCAAACCAGCCTCTACAAAACTCCACTCATCGAAGTGAAAAACATTATCACGACGCCGACCCGACACGTAAAATTTTCTACCGAGACTGAAGCGAATAAAATCAATCACAACAGAACTGAGGCAGTCCTGGAAGTCGAATTTCGCGATGGCCTTAAGCACGCTCGGCGTGCAGTGGCTGTTCAATGAATTTTTTTTAAAGGCATCATTTCAATATTTTCCGCACAAGTCTTTCCGACTTGATGTAAATTCGTTTATCTGACAAGATCTAGGAAAAACGTGGAGGATAACTGGTTACCGCAGAGGTTGCTCGAACATTCTAGCAAGTCAGATACTTTTCTTTGAGTTGACAATAGGATCCTTCTGTGGATGTCTGGAACATTGACATGGATATAAGGGCTTCTGGAATAAGCAGGATGAATATTTGGTACAATCTCGAATCTCGTTTTCGTTTGCAAAATGAGCAAATGATGAGACGAGTCCAACTTTATATTTGTTTAAACAACATCAAACAAGCTGGCCTTGTTACATGACGGTCTCCAAATGTTCCATCATTTGTTGCCTGGCCTGCTTCTACATTTCTTCATCCACACCAAAACTGAGTAAAGCTACTTAAATCACACAACTTTTAATGCTCTCATACACAAGCTTAAGTTCGAAGTTTAGGTGGTGAGTATCGATTTGGAACATCTGTGTTTTTCCAAGACCTTCATAGTGCGGGGATACTAGCAATTGTACACTATTCTGGCTTAAAACCATACAAATATGAGCCAATCAGGAAGTTGACATAAGGCTTCATGCTTTCACAGAGAATGCCTTATAGTATTTCTTTGGAATCAGAAACGCTTATGAAGTTCAATTCAGTGGCCATCCTTTCATCCAACCACACTAAAGAGGTATAGTGTATGCATGACTCAGGCCATAGCTAGCTACCCAAGTAGCCCGTAGGCCACAGCGGCCTTGTTGAACTTGAGTTTGTCTTTGATAACTTTCACTTTGGAATTGTTGTTGATTAAAACGAATGTTGAATGATTCATCCGACGTTTCAGCTGCATTTTCTCCTTCATCGCCGCTTAGCAGCCTGATAAATAATTCTGACTTAAAATTAGACTTGAAACTAAGGTAAAGTTTTGTTGGAACAATAAGGGCCCGACTTATATTTTTTTACAAGCAAAAGTTTAACAGTGGCAACCTAATCCAAGAGCTGACACCAAACGTACCAATTTCCCAAACATTTTAAAAATAGTTTTTGAAGAACTTTTTGAAAAGTTAACATTTAAAAACTAATTATACGGTGTAAGCCCCTGTCTCCTTTTTCGTAGAACGTTATCTTGTAGCCATTTATGGAGTCCTCGCATTTCTGGTCGATGATATCTTATGGGCTAAGGTTCAAATTCGTGTTGCTGCAATACATGTCCGAAGTATCCTTTTTTCCATGAGTCCGAATATCCTAATGGTCGTTGGTGAAATGGTGAGCCATTATTACTGGCCATATGATGTGCTTGCAGACCAGGAGTGTGGTTTTCTTGCTCAATCCACTCCTCTTAATTAACAGCTTAAAGAAGTTGTCTTTCCATATATTCGTTTCTACAACAAGCTTTCTTTCCCTACAGGCTTTTGTTCTGGGTTTAAAATCTTGGCATGTTCGTCCTGCTGGTTGGTTCAGTTTGCGAGCTTTATTCTTATCACAGTAAATACCTACGATCCTATCATGCGATAGTCATACCATTATCTTTACTTTGAGAGGTCATAAAAGAAAGAGTGCTGGCCGTGTGAAACTCAAAACATCAGATGTGTCATCCCTGTTTGGTCTTTGTTCTTCTGCGATATATTCTGATTGCACAGGATCTCTTAAGATCAATTAGGTTGATGGTTTGCTAAGCTAAATATCGATTTGACTCCTTATGAAGGCTGATTTTTGTATTAAAACCATATGAATGCATGTTGGAGAGCTCGTAGAAGCTTTCTTGGACAACATTTTCTTTGAACCTCGTTTTGTAAATTTGCTCGGTTGCCAAAACTCAAGACTTCTTGCTTATGTCAGATTCTGATGGAAAATCCATTTCAAAGTTCGTCGTGCTTTTACTCCATGTAATCATAAAGAACAGTTTTCGTTACGCATAGAAGAGTGGAGCTATTTGAGCTGTAGAGGTTCATGACCGAAGTTCCAGAACGAGACATGTACAGAGACAGAACACTATGAATACTTCACAATGAAAAAGCTATCTAACAGGTGCAAAAAAAGAGGTCATGGTGCGTTCTTACAAAAATGTCCTTAAGCATATTTTTGGATTATGGAGCATTCTGGCATTGGGTACTGCTAAGAAGTGGTCAATGCTGTATTCACGAGATCATAGTCTTAAACTTTGAAATGATCTTTCACATGCGAAGCGGTTCTCAGCAAGTGTACTTCGTGGATCGAGTTTGGAGTTTGAAGTTGAACTGACCCAGAAGAACTCGACCTGACTTACAGAATGCGATTTTTTTTCAAAAGATTGACTTGAGTTATGAGGCACAAAGTTATAAAGCTCAATTTTGATGTTGGACGACGATACAATCTTTTGTTTTGATAATTTATAGTGGAACAAAAATAGCATCTTGAGAATGTTTCAATCTAGTTTTGGCGCAGTTTCATAGCAATAATGCTGAGTTTTTTTTGCATCGAATCATATCCACAGATCAACTGAGATAAATGAACTATAAAAAAAATTCGATCTCTTTCCTCCAGAAAGAAATGGCCAGCAATATTTAAATCATTTTCAAACTGTGAAGCTTTTTTTAATAATTTTTTTTTTCAGAATTAGAATTTCTGTGTTATTGTTATGTAGTATCATCGCAACATTAATCTAACAAAAAAATAAAAACAAATGTCAAAAACAAAGCTTTAAGAAAATTATTTTGGTTTTTAATGTAAAGTTCTCTTTGTCACACGTCTTCTTATCGTCAACAAAACATTACTACGAGCGAATTCGAAAGACAATTCACATTGAAATAAATAAAAATATGAATTATGTTATATTGAAATGAGGATCTACTAATAAAATGCCGAATACCTTAAACTTCAGGGATTTTAATGTACCTACAACCCACTGACTAATTAATTGTTACAAAAAAGAAATACATATTTATTACCAAAAATACCTCATAACAATAGTTGTTCAGTTTTAAATCGAAATTGCAACTAAAAAAAAAATAATATTAAAACTAAACCCATATATCCCATGAAACGCGATAATCTGACTTTCTAAAAGTCTAGTTTTTAAGTGTTTTTGATGTTACGAATTGAAAAAAATAAATTATTCCATGAAAATCCTAATAGGAGGAATAAATTTAAATTATTATTTAATGTTAACTGCATAGAAATATGATATATGTTATATTTACATATATTTAAAAAATATATTTTTGTTTTATGTACGAGGCGAAACAAAGTTAGACTGAAATTGTAAAAACAAAAACACAAAAATAAAATTTGCAAAAAGTTGCAGCGTAATTGTTTGTAGCAAAAAGAAAAAAAACACATTACTATGTATATTTAAAAATTGTTACTTGCGAATTAAGACAATGAAGCTGTGGAAATCAAATAAAATTACAACAATATTCTAGACGACTTTTTTTCCAAGTGTAACACTTGTTCGGTGTTTTAGTCTGGCTAAAATAAAAATTAATTTTGTTTATACCCTTTTTTTATTTCTTTCGAATTTAAAGAGTGTATTATCCATTTTATTTTCTGAGGAACTCTTGAACTCTTGATTTTTTTAATATTTAATTTTAACGACCAGTTTTGAGTAGTGCAAAAGTAAAAACATTTTGACAAAAAAACTTGCTCGCACAACTTTTGTGTTTCAATTGATTGCGTTAAGTGAATAAAGCCTCGAGATAGAGATAAATATTAGCAAATGACTATTTAAGCATTGCTTTCAACAAAAAGTCTGATGAGGAGAAGTCTAAATCAAGAAATGCGTGTCCGATTTACGAAGGAAGCCCATCCGCCTGGCTTCATGGACATCGGTCGTCCATCTGATTGAATGTTCAGAGGCAGTTGAGACTCATAAATAACCAGGCTATAGCAATATTAATACAATCAGACGTAGAAATACAAAGGTTGGGTTGACGAATTTTCAAACAGTAAAATCACGAACTTTGCAATTTGAAACAATGCAGGTACCCTCTCATGCTGTTCGTTCATATTATGAACAAAATTCTAGAAGTCCTGATAACGATTTAATTTCTTCCGAAAATAAGCAATCTGACAGAGTCTGTGTAAGTTATTTCTTTAGAAAAAAACTACCTTATAATCACAAGAAAGCGGGCAAGTGCGAGTTTCACTCTCACATGAAGGGTTCCGCATTTCCGCATTAATCTACAGTAGACAACACTTTTCATAACTTCGATCTTAGAAATCTCATAGCATGACACATATGCACGACTAAGCCAATAATTATATCTATTTTTTTATTTTTTTATGAATTGCTCGCTTTCAAGAGGATATGAATACTCTTATAATGCATGTATCACCGAGCGATAGAAGAAGGGGGTTGGAGAAACTCAGATGTATTTGGTTTCAACTCACTTCCGTGGGTGAAGCCTGAAATGGGACTTGGAATTTTTATATCGACCTATTAGCTTTGATATATTTACTTTGAAAGTTTGGAAGATTTAGCTAAACACCCCACTGTCAGTGTTATTCGTTCACAGCAGAGCCATCTACACACAATCTACCCAAACCACTATTTTGTACCAGGAATTAAGTCGATACAACAACGCCACCCATAAGTCAGACAAACCAATCTAGTGATAGTGCCATAACCTTTATCCCAATTGCAAACGGAGACTTGACCAGATTCGAAAAACTAGACCACTCTAGGAATCAAACCTGGGACCTACCAATTGAAACAATTGGAAAGCAGCCACTCTAAAAACTTCACCAACTAGCCGTATTTTTTATTTAATTTTTACTATATTTTTTTCATCATATTAAAGAGGCAGTATTTTAAGAACTTACATTGTGGGCAGATGCAAGCGGCCTTATTGCCAATCCAATCCGGCCTTATTGCCAATCTCCCAAAAATAAATGGAACAGCATTGAAACTTCCCCAAGAAGCTAAAAATCTGGGTGTTATACTGGACTCGAAGCTTACGTGGAAGGGAAACATTGAAAATAGAGTCAGCAAGGCAATCTGTGTTCTCTATCTATGCAAGGGAACCTACGGCAGGAAGTGGGTCATACGAGAGTATGTAATACTTTTGTCCTTCATAACAGTGGTGCGTCTATACTTACCTACGGCTCTATTTCAGGATGAAAGGCAGCAGAAAAGGCTAACTACGCTCGAAAGCAGAATAAAGCACAAAGGCTAAATTGTCCATGTATTACAGGAGCATTAAGATCAACCCCCAGGTAGGACTTGCGATTGTGCTCGATCTCCCCAACATCTTCGAGTATCCGAAGAGCACTGTAGCTAAAAATGCGATTCGACTGAGAATCTTGCACTTGGAAGGACGCCTCCCACGGACAATCCTCAATAATCAGATATTTCAGGGCGATGGAGAAAAACGCGACAACGTGATCCCTTCTAGCAACTTCATCAAAAAGTTCTCCACCTTTACACCTTTATCCCTAGTAGGGAAGATTGGGAATCAAGCTTCCTAATCGAAGAACATGGTACTCAAATCTTCGACGATGGATCAAAGGTGGAAGAAGGGAGTGGTGCTAGAATCCTGTGCAATATGTTGCACATCAGTTACTCGTAAGACTTCCTTACGAATGTAGTGTTTTTCAGGCTGTTCCTGACATAACATATTTGCGGACATCCAAGTTACAATAAAAGCACTAAAGAAGGATACCAAAAAATCCGATAACAGTAAGCAGCTGCATTACACTCTCAAAGCGCCACAAGGTTACCATCATCTTGGTTCCAGACCACAGTATCCTAGACGGTAACGAAAGAGCAGATGAACTTGCCAAGAGAGGATCATTGCTGGAGCTGTGTGAGCCAAAGAAACAAATAGACAGAGTGAACCGAGAACGTAGCAATAGAGTATGGAATTTTAGGGACGATTGCCTCGTATCTCGAAGTCTGTGGCCAGAACTAAAAACAAAAAGAAGAAAATTCCTTCTGTCCTTCAACTAGAAAGAATTACGCATCCAGACGGGTGTCCTGACGCAGCATTGCGCAATAGACCCAATTGCCGTTAGAATGGGCGTTATCTCTAACGATTTTTGTAGGATCTGCCAGGATGAATAAGAAATGGAGATCATTAGGCACCTCATTTGCGAATGCCCCAAACTACAGGCGAGACGACTTAGCTTTACGGAGGACAGCTTTCACATGGATTTGGGAGCACTTGCAATGGTACCACTCAAGGATCTTATCAGTTTCACCAGGAATCATAACAATTATCTAAGAAGGATAAGATTGACCTTTAAGGCCCCAATGGTTACTTTCTCCTCAAGGAAGATAAACTGCTTCATCCTAACCTAACCTGACCTATATTATAATATGCTCGCCCTCAAGAAATGGTGCATACCGCTCACTCTTATGATGCATGTGACATAAAGCGTGCTAAGAAACTAGTGGATAAATGGAAACATTGTGTTGCGTTTAAAACTCAAACGAACTGCTCCATGAAACAGGTTCATGGTCCAGTTTTTGGTGTATAGTAAAATTGAGATACGGTATTAAAGAACACGTTCTTTGTATGAAGACCCCCTTTTTGTATTATTTATATTATTTGTTGCTTAAGCAGCATTCTGTGAAAATTGCAAGTGGGTACCTATTATACTATACTACGGAAGATACAGTCATGGGCCAGACGTTGGCACCCATTGGACACGGATCGATTCCTAAGAAGGACAAGATCCCGAGGACTGGCATTACCTCGGAAGCATCACTACGTTACCAACCCGCCGACTCAGGTAGAAGAGATTTTGAAAAAACAACTCAAAAAATTGCATCCTGTAAAAGTCAAGTTCTTCGGACTTTATTTACAAAAGTTTATTGAATCACATACTCGTTATAATAAAATCAAAGACTGTGTGTCGAAGTGAACATAATAACATTGGGCAACATGACGCAACTGGTAAGTTGTTGTACACGCTCATTGAAGTATTTAAAAGTTACCATTTCGTATCCACTCAGAAGCCGTAGGATTTTTTTTTGGATTCCAGGAGTCCAAGATACCTAAAATTCGCTCATTTTTAACAACTTGTTCGACATACACACTTTTCAAAGCGGCGCACAGTGGTCGATTTACGATTGCTAGCTGGAATTTAATATTAAATGAATTTTTTTTTAATTTTTTCAATGCAGAATTTTTTTATTTATTATTGTAACAACATATCTAATGCTTCAGGAGGCAAAGATTTACTATGTTTTTTTTGGAAGATGCCTTATATCACCTATAATAGGATCGGAAGAAATGAGTTAATTATGAAGTACATTTTCATTGGTGGAGACCCGTGACATCTTCCTTGAAATCTTGTAATCCTTTTGACGGGCTTCTAAAACTTCCTCCGACAGTTGGCCAATAGGAATAGCGAAGTTCTCAATTACTTCAGCACCATGAAGAAGTATTTTATGGAGGCTCACAGGCATTTTGTACCAATTATATTTGCTGACAAATAGTTTGGCTGTGTCTAAGCAATACTTTCGGAATTTGTTAGTGTCAATTTTCAATCCAGATGAAAGAGTTATCAATACTATGGCAAAACGCTGCACAAGTTCATACTCAACTCCTATTATACCAGCTGTTTTTGGCAGGTCCTTGAAAAATTTGCGAGCAGTGTTTCCATCATTCGTGTTGCCTCCTCCTTGTTTCGGAAAATCTACTAGTATTCCCAACTCTTTCC
Source organism: Orthonevra nobilis (assembly GCA_963555765.1). Lineage (NCBI taxonomy): Eukaryota > Metazoa > Arthropoda > Insecta > Diptera > Syrphidae > Orthonevra > Orthonevra nobilis. Next base: position 105,583,590 of record OY743225.1, on the reverse strand, counting down.
TGAGTTGGTTTTGTAGATAGACTTTTTTGTCTTGAACCAGTTTTTTGGCTGATGAAGTTCTTGAATTTATCCATTTTTTCGTACATTCATTTTTAGATTTCTTCTTGATTTCTAGAGCCACAATGTATGTTAACAAAATGTCGGAATCACTTGCGGCAGGATTTACCAAAAAGTTTTGCTTATAGCGGGAGTGTGTCCCCCACTACAATCAACTCCCCACTTCCAAGTACATTCCAAAGTATCACCATTTTCGCATCCAAAATACTTCAAATCCTTCACGCTGTGCTTCTGAAAGACGCTGTACAGTAAAATCCAGTAAAGGTTGTAGCTTGATTTCAGATAAAGTTTCTGTAATCGTTATTGATGTACTAGGTGGATAAAACCTTTTTTTTGCTTCAAGTAGAGAGTCATAGCTAGGGTATATATACACATTTCTTTCTTTTGCATTTTTTTGAAGGTGTTTATACTGATACTTCGTTAATTTTAATTCAGTTACTAGAGCTAAGGATTGCTGATTTCGTGATTACAGGTGCTGTTAGTTTCTTCAGACTTTTGGGTGAGCTGACAACTGCTTTTTTTACGATCTCGGCCATAGAACGTTTACCTTCTTGTCTAAGCTTCGATTTCGTGGCAAAGGACAGTTCTTCCGAAGACTTAACATGAGTTCTTGAATTTTCCTTTTTTTAGACGTTTCTTTGCCACCCACTTTTTAAAAATTAGTGATACAGTGATACAGTTTTGATCTTGTTATTTGTATTTTGCTCTCTGGATTAAACGCTAAAAAAGTTAAACAAAAACATGTTCATTTTTGACTTATGACCAGCTATTGATGTACTAAATCGTCCATTGTGCGGCGAGTAACATATTCTCTGCCGAATCCTGAAGACAGGAGACTTTGTAACCTGTGCCTCCTGAATACTGCGTGTAAGATCCTTTCTTGCGTATAATGTGGAGTCTGAAGCCATTTGTCAAAAATCTGATAGGTTCATATCAGTGTGGCTTAACACCAGAAATTTTCACCATTTACCAAACATAAACAAAACGCCAGATCATGAAAAAACCCATGACCTTTAAATCGACAACCACAATCTTTTCATCGATTTCCAGGCCGCGAATGAGAGCATCTACAGAGACGGGCAATGTTTATTTTTTGGCATTCCTTCCAAGCCCGCCCAATTGTACAGGATGATCCTGATGATCACCGACCACTTTGATGGCAAAAAAAGTTTAAGACAAGGGCTGTCTTGCGACTTCTAAACTAAACACCCACAAGAAGCAAGGTCTGTGCAACTACTTGCAGACGCCGATGAAAATGACTCTTTGAGTAAAACAGAGCGTAAAGATGAGTATGGCGGTAAACGAAGGCAAAACAACAGAGCAAAGGCTGTCATACAGAAAGGACACCCAAAACTGAAATGTCGGTCACAACGTCACCATAGACAGCTAGTGCTTTGAGGTAATTAAGGAACTTGCTTGTTATGTTGTTTCGAAAGAAAAATTGTTCTGTGCACTGATCCTTATCCTAAGATTGCTTAACCAAGACTGGAACTATTTTTTATTTAGCGAATTTTACAAACTTCGCTTCACGGAGGGTATTGAAATGCATCATAACTGCTCCTGGTTCACATTTCTTCTCTTTAACCTTACCCCTCCTTCTAATGCTATTAATCTAATTAATATTGTTATTAATTATGTAAATTTTCGTGACTTATTAATTAACTCAAAAAATTGATTAACAAGATTCAATTTTTTTTTTTCGTAAAAGAATAAAAAATAAACTAATTCATAACTATGCTAATTTACTAACAATTTTAAGCGATAGTGAAACTTTTCGAATGAAAATGTTAATTGTACAGAAAAAAAATTAGCTTTATTAAAAAGTAAACAAATGCTATTTAACGTTTTATTAAAATTCTTTACGTTTTTATTGTCTGTTTAAGTGGTAGAAAAATATCTGATAGTCGATGACTTTGTACAAAAACATCTAGAGTTATGTTAGCAAACATCATCAATAGGCTCTTCGTCTTCCAAATTCTGACATGCTTCTTGTAAAACATCGTCCGCTACATCAGAGAAGCCATCCACTCTGTAAAAGAAAACAAATCGATTGCATAAAAGTTTTTTTTTTCGACAACTGAATACTCACTTTTCGAATTCGCATTGTGGCAATAGGCCTTCATCCTTAATCTTATTGCTAAATCGAAAAAGCGTACAGAGCCGTAGGGAGGCTAAAATCATGAGTAATACGCCCGCCACATAGCTAAGCCATAGATTATTTGGCCATAGAATTAATGCTGTTCCGAAGGCAATATAAAATGGGGCCAAACGCCATCCTCCGGCTACCCTGCAGAAGCTCCAGACTTGTATGCAGTCTGAGTAACTGTCGCTAAAATTTTTAAAATTATTTATTAAATTTTACAAAAACAATTTAAGTAAAACATTTTATTAATTCTTTTTGATTAAATGACTTATTGTGTGGGAGGAGTTTCTTGGAGCATTTGGTGCAGACTTATTTACATTCGTTCACTTCGCAGTATTTTATTCGCGTTAAGTTCAATTTGCTGTGCCATGGAAGATTTCGAACAGACGTTACGAAATTGGAAGTAGAGTATGATTTTATCACAACGGCAAATGGATTCTAGACCAGATTTGAAAACTACACAAAATTTCAAGTCTCAATCTCGGATTCATTTAATATTATTGAAAGGCAGTCGCTTGACCAACTACGCCGCCGAGCAAACTGGATTGTGAAGAAGACCAAGTTCAACCAGTTCAAGAGTTTATCCAAGAGTTAAGAGTTTGCTTGGTTGCAAAGATTCGTTTCTGATACTTGAATCAAGACAACATATGCATGAGTTGGGAAAGGGATCCAAACTAGAAAATTGCAGAATGCGACCACAAATGTAATGGTGCAACATTCGTCAAGGTCTTCTTAAAGACGAAGAGACTATTGAGTTATTCTTTCATACTAAAATGGAGCCCCGAGCATAGGAATGATGCAGATCAGAAACTTGGTTTTTTGTGTGAATATAAACTGGAAAACCGGAAAAAGCTACGACGAGTTCATAATGACTGTAATGCTCTTCTACGACGTACGAAGTTCTCCCATGGACAAAAATTAAAGCAAAAAATAATACGTTGTTCCAGTGGTAGTAAACAATTTTGGTCCTTCGTCAAAAATATTAAGAACTCTACTTCGTCATCGATTCCGACGCTCATTTCGAATAATACTCCTGTCGTAAATAATCTTGATAAAGCCAATCTGCTTGCCGCACAATTCAAGGCCAGTTCCACACTTCCAGATTGCACTTTACCACCACCTGTGCTCGAGAGCGTTGAACATTCTATGGGACACATATATTTTCGCACTCGCATAGTCGCAAGAGTACTGAAAGATTTAGACATACACAAATCCGCTGGTCCAGGTGGTATTTCCCCTATAGTTCTGAAGAGGTGTTCTTCCACGCTGGCGAAACCACTGCGTAAGCTTTTTCATCTTTCCTACTCCTCAGGTCTCTTTCCGAGCAGATGGAAAACTGCATTTGTCCAGACTGTCCCTAAAAAAGGCGATTCTTCTTCTCCCTCCAATTACAGACCCACAGTACTTACGTTCCTTCTTTCTAAGGTCATGGAAACGTCAGCTTATGAAATATCTTGAATCACGAAAACTTCTTAATGACCGGCAGTACGGTTTTCGTAGCAACAGGTCCACTGGTGATTTGATGACTTATCTCACTGAAAAGTGGAACCTGGAACCAATCTATACAAAACTTCGGTGAAACAAAGATAGTTGCACTCGATATTTCAAAGGCATTTGACAGAGTCTAGCATCCGGCTCTTTTGTCGAAAGTGCGTGCATATGGGATCGGTGAGTCTCTTCTTCGATGGATTAGAAACTACCTTTCGAATCGTACAATACAAGTTGTATTGGACGGTTTCAAGTCTGAAATTCACCATATAAATGCTGGTGTTCCCCAAGGCTCAGTTCTGTCTCCGACTCTCTTTTTAATTTTCATAAACGATCTCTTGTCTATCACATCTAATCCAATATATTCCTTCGCAGATGACAGTACCCTCAGTTTCTCATATGCGTTTAATAATTCCTCTTCGGATGTGGACATCGAACGGCAACGTATGTTTAACACATTAAATTCTGATATTGACAGCATAATCAAATGGGGTCTAGCTAACCGAGTAGAATTTAATGCTTCCAAAACACAATGCTGTTTTATGTCATCAAAACGAAATCCTTATACCCAGCCATTGTCCATGAATGGCACTTGAGTCGATGAAACCGAAGAACTTTCAATGCTCGGTATGTGCGTGAATTCTTACTTACACTGGAATGACCACATATTCGATGTCGCCAAGAATGCAGCGGAATGTTTAGGTTTCCTAAGCCGGTGCAAGAAATGCTTTACCCCTTCTGACTTAGCTACAATTTAAAAGGCTTTTATTCGGCCAAAAATGGAGTACAACGCTCACATCTGGGCAGGTGCACCCAAGACCACCTTGCAACTCCTAGAGAGAGTTCAAAAGCGAGCGATAAAACTCATAGACGATAACAACATATCGAAAGCAATTCACTCGTTGGAACACCGTCGAAATGTGTCTTGCTTGAGTTTGTTTTATCGCTTTTTACCACCAATGCTCCGTCGAAATAGCTAATTGCATTCCGCCCCTCCAGAAATTCACTCCCAACACCCGTATATCATCGAATGCTCATCAGTTTACCCTAAAGCCTACTTTCGGGCGTACTGTGAAATATAGAAATTCTTTTATAGGCCGCACAATGCGCATGTGGAATGCGTTACCTCGCTCTATTTTTCCTTTGCACTGCAACCTACAACAATTTAAAACCAATGTGCATCGCTACCTTCTTTCTCTCCCTTCAAACCTTCCTGCTGCTCGTGCTATCTAAACGCACTATAAGGGTCCAACCAATCCCTTGAGCACGCGCACTATTAAAAAAAAAAGCTTTCCATGCTCTAATCAGGGTCTATTTATTGAGACTAAAATGCTACACTTTTAACATTTGAATTAAAGGATATAATAAAAGCTAAATATATAACATTTAAAGCAAGGATGAAGAAGGATTTTTGCTGCTTTGGACCCCATAAGTCTTGCATAGCATTCTGTACGGTTCGTGGCCTTCATATTTGGTATGAACCTTGTCGAGGTTGCCAAATAATAACTGATGCACGACAATGTCCAAGGAACTTCAGCCTTATACATTGCAAGTAGTAGTTCCAAGGAGGGAGGTGGTATTGCTCATTCTCAGAGTAAATCAGGGAAATCTTTTCTTGTACAGCCACAAAAATTACGTTCTGTATCGAAAATAGCACCAAAATCTGGAACATGAGGTACCGGCTCGATCAAAAGATCGGATAAAGCGCGTCTTTGTAAGAAGTTTGTGAATACGGGTGGATGGCTTTTTGTGGAATTTGGTCACATGGGCTTAAATTGGTTTCCTTTTTCTTTTTTAAACGAACACGCGCGTACGAGGGGTGATGACTACCCTTAAAATGTTAGTACATAACGCGAGTGGAAGGGATCTGGGAGGAAATAGGGTTCAGTACTGATGCACATTGTTTTGAATTTCTGCAGATTCTAATGCGTTGGGAAATACCGAGCGTGGTAGAGCGTTCCACGTTCGTGTTGTGTTGTGCGGCTAATAAACGAGTCTCTATAGTTGACTGTACGACCGAAGTTGGGCTTGAGGGTGAATTGATGAGCATTCCTGGCGAGACGTATGTTACGGTGAAAGTGATAGGGGGGTGGAATGCAGCTGGCTAATCTGCTAGAGCACTGCTTGTGGTAGAAGCGATAAAACATGGTTAGACAGGAGAAGTTACGATGGTGGTGAAGAGAGATTGACTTTGTAATATTTTTGTCACCTATGAGTTTTATCGCTCTATTTTGAATTCTATCCAGCAGGCTCAAGATGGTCTTTGGAGCGCCTGCCCATAAATGGGAGTTGTATTCCAGTTTGGGGCAAATGTACCCTAAGTTGATCGTTTATTTAGGCCCGGAACTCCTGCAAAAAAAAATTCCACACAACACAAACTGCAATGAAGATAAGGATGCGAAATTTCCTTGCAGATTTTTCCGATGAAACGTTGATCAAGAAGAACAAAAACGAACACTACAAAATATGAAACTAGCCCATTCACCCGACCTCAACCAAATGTTGATTCTAAAGAAGGAACTTCACCCACGAAGCCTCAATATCATGAATATTTAAGCTGTCAAGAAGTCGGTATCGAGAGACTCTTAAATTGACGGTTAATTTGGTGAATTAAACGAGTTAAAGAGGTCTTATTCTAACGAGCTTTTCAACAGGGACGCTACAAATGTAGAGCGACAGGGACAGCAAACGACGCCATGATGGAAAGATACTACTGTGTCCAAAAAATAAGGTGACATATGAATTTAAACTGCGCGCGTCGAAGGATTTGGAAATTTTTCTTTCTTTTTAGGTTGGTAGTACTATCTGTGACATCTATGTGAATTTTCATGTCAAAATATATTCATAGTGTTTGAGATACGCGTCGTTTTGTGAGCTGCTAAAAGTAAGTTTTTCGTTTTTTCGATGTCGAAATTTATTGAGCAAAGAATTTGCATTAAATTTTGTTTGCGGAATCAGTTTTCTGCTGCGGATACGTTGAGGATGGTGCAGAAAGCCTTTGATGATGAGGCTATGTCTAAAAAAAATGTTTACAAGTGGTATAGTGATTTCCAAGCCGGCCGTGAACGTGTCGAAGACGAATAGTGTTCTGGGCGACCCTCAACCTCAACCGATGAAGCTCACGTCAAAGATTTGGTGTTGAAAAACCATCGATTAACGATTAGAGACCTTGCTGATGAAGTTGGCTTATCGAAAGGCTCAGTCAATACCATTTTGAAGGATGCTTTGGGCCTCAAGCGCGTCAAATCTCGACTGGTACCGAAAACATTGAATTTTTTGGAAAAAAAGGCGTCGCGTTGAAGTGTGTGAAACAATGCTTTCCGACTACCAGGATGTCATGAAACGCATTATAACTGGCGATGAGACTTGGATCTATGCTTACGACCCCGAAACAACCGATCAATCGAGCGAATATCGTGCCAAAGGAGAGCCGAGACCAAAAAAACCGCGCCAAAGTCGCTCAAAAATCAATATCAGGTTGACTGTTTTCTTCGATTATCGTGGTGTTGTGCTTTATAAATTCCTTCCAACCGGCCAAACAGTCAAAAAGGAATATTATTTGAACGTTATGCGTCGTTTGCGTAACGCTATCCGCCTAAAAAGGCCGGAATTGTGGAAAGACAATTCTTGGTTTTTACACCACGATAATGCACCATCCCATACCGCACTCGTAATTCGTGATCATTTCGCCAAAAACTAAACCCATATCGTTCCGCAACCACCGTTTTCACCTGATCTGGCGCCGTGCGACTTCTGGCTATTCAACAAGCTCAAAAGACCGCTCCGGGGACACCGTTTTGATACGATAGAGCAGATTCAAGCCGCAGCGAAGACGGAACTGAAGGCCATCCCGGAAAGTGACTACAACCAGTGTTTCAAAGATTGGAAAATCCGTTGGAATAAGTGCATTGCATCGGGAGGGGATTACTTTGAAGGGGATGAAATTGATTTGGAAGAATAAATAAAGAATTTTCAAAATAAATACAATGTCACCTTATTTTTTTGGACAGAGTAGTATACGAGCCAACAGCGAGTCGAAATTAATAAAATTTACTACCGAAATTCGGAGTCAGTGGCCTCAACGTTAAGAGCGCTACGTCCAATTTAGCGTCGTCATAATCGTCCTGGCAAATCAACAATTGAGCGTCTAGTGGACCACCAGAAGCGTCGTATGTTCGTGAATTGGGCTGAGCAACAACTTGAAAATGATTCGGATTTTCATCGAAAAATCATCTTCAGTGATGAGGCTCATTTCTGGCTGAATGGCTCCGTCAATAAAAAAAAATATGCGGTAATGGTCAGGCAGCAATCCACACGTACTCCATGAGTCATCATTGCATCCCGAAAAAATTCTGGTTTGGTGTTGTTTATGGGCCGGCGGCGTCATTTGGCCGTACTTCTTCCGTGTTGATCAAGACCAGCACGTTACTGTGAATGGGGATCGCTACCGTTCAATGATAACCGAATATTTTTGGCCCCAATTGGACGCCGCCACAAGCCACACAGCGAATGTCACAATCAATTTATTGAAAACCAAGTTTGGAGAACATGTTATCTGACGAAATGGTCCAGTCGCTTGGCCGCCTCGGTCATGCGATTTGACACCGTTAGACTATTTTCTGTGCGGCTACGTCAAGTCTATGGTCTATGCCAACAAGCCAGCGACGATTGATGAACTTCGTACGAATATCGAACGTGAAATTGCAGCAGTATCGGCCGATTTATGCTTGAAAACCGTCGAATATTGGGTTCAGCGTCTGGACTTCTGCAAACGTGCCCGTGGTGGTCATGCAAAAGAAATCGAGTTCCATACATAATGGCATCAAAACGAACTTTCACAGGAATAAAGAATTTCTTTGATATCCAAAACCGTTTTTGCTTTATTTAAAAAAAAAAAACTTTTGTAGCGCTCTTATTGAAAAACTCGGTATTTGACTATTTATTATCTCAGGATGTGCGGACACACAAACATCTTTTACAAACAAGGTTTTCCGACTCTTGAGACTGTTAAAAAAAGTGCTAAACAATTTTTTTTCTCTCCAAATGAGACTCCAAAACAAAGAACAACTGTTAAACATCCTCCACGCAGAGACAAAGCTTTCATAATCATTTGCAACACTTTCAAAACTTATAATGAATTAATTAGCAAACTCCTATTGTCTTTCTGAAACAAAGGTACAAAAACGCTTTTCACAAGAGCATGGTTCAAAAATTCTCTAATTTGAAATTCACAAACAGTTTTCGCTACAGTATTATAAAAGTCTAGTTTAGGTGTTCATTGTCTTCTTAAGGCAATTTATTTTCATTTAAGAAAGATATTGACCTTGCCGCTTACACCAGCACACTCCCTAATTTGCTTCTGCTCTACACTTTCTTTTCTCTAAATAAATTATACAGAATACATTCTAAAGAATTTACCTGGCAAAGAGTAGCTGAAGGAACAGTGTTATGACCCACTTTATCTCAAGTACCAGAACCAAAATAGATCCCAACCTGAAAAACATGAACAAATAAGAATTAGAATATTTCCAAGGTATCTGTGTTTCATTTACGCACAGTATCAAGGCACCCGACGAATGCCCGTGTACAAAAACATCCACTCCGACTCCACAAATGACTGCAACGATACAAAAAAAAGAATTTAAATCTTTTTATTTACAAGTGTTTAAATCAAGCATGGTAATATCATAAGACCAAGGAATCAAGAATGTAAGTTATAAAAATCGTTCACCCAGCAGAATCAGCAAAGCGACCAATTAAGGAAATTAAAGCAGATATCAAGCATTCAAAAGATGTTCCGGAACACCCCTCTCGCATCTATAACAAGACGACTCTTAGCTTATGCCACCCTCTTCGGTTTTTTTTTTTTTTGCAGACAATGGCTATGTACGCGAACTGAACAATTTATTAAACCCACTGAACGCTACAAAAATCAATAGTCAACGAGCAAAGCAACCAGCACACACACAAGGCATGTTCTAAAACAAAAGGACTCTCCCTCCCGCACACTTGGCGGTGGTGGCTGGGATTTGTGGCGCCACCAAAAACATAAATGAGAACATGTTAAAGAATTAGGATGTGCAACGTATCTACTTGAATCCTGTGTTGCCAAATGCACTGCAGCTACAGTATATACGCGTGCACGAGTATGCCTTACTTCAAAGTCCTGTAAATGTGGGAAGCATTCTTTTTTTTTTATTCGCTTCAAGTGCTTTGCTAATGTTTGCCACGGATGATTACAAGCTGAATGATGCCAGGAAGGAGGACGGGCAGGGGCGGCGGATCTGCTCATTTAGTTCAGGACATTAGCGGAATAATGAATTGTTCTATAGACCACAGCAGTAGGCAAAGGATTTTTCAGGGTTGCACACAAGACAGTAGCGGATACAATCTGCCTTTGCTTTTCTTCACAATTATTTTACGGAATTCTTCCAGTAAATTAAGTTGTTTACCAGCGTCGTAAGACATTCATTTAACGATTCCATTACGTGTTACTTTAGAAGAAGTCAACCGTAATAAAAACAAAAGAGTACTCCTTGACACACACACACACACACAAGAAAAGTAGATACTTTTCCAGCGAAGAAGATTGGATTAAGGCAGATATACGAGCAGTCTATTCATTATATTTTTCACTCATCCAGATACTTTACGAGTGCGTATTGCAGAAATCATAAAATAAAAAAGGCAAAACAATCTTTTCCGGTTCAGGTCGTCGAATACTATCGTCGACTTTGTTTGACTTTTTTTCAAGACTTTTTACTTCATGCTTATTTTTTTTTATTTTCTTTTTCACGTTACGATTAAGCTTGACTCAGGCATTCTGTCTTATTATCCGTTTGCTGTTCTCGTGGTGACAAGCTTGCTTTTTCACGGGCAATTTAATCCCAAGGAGTAGGCTTTATTCCTCCAACCGCGGAGGAGCCCTAATACACATAGACCTCAAGTCCACAAGACCATTGCAATCATTATAGACCGTCCGTGACATTTCTGATCAAGAGTAAGACTGCGATCTTGATTCGGGGACCGCTCTTAGTTTCATAATACACCATGCTTAATTCAGATGTCATCAATATCACCAATCGAATATGGGTGGAACTAGATACCTTCAGGACTTCGAGGCAAATTTGGCCTCTCATTAATCCAAAAAAGACAAATACACTCCTTAGCCTCAACAGGAATATAATAAGTAAGCACGCTAGGAAGCTGCTCAGTCGGCAACCTAGAAGACATGTCAGACATAAAGATTAAGAACATAGCCAAATTCATTAAGAAAACAAACATGTTATAACCGGTAATAAAGTGGACAATCTCTACAAAGACCACTTGGATACCAACAGGTATTTCTAAGGTATCAGTTAGTCCCCCTGGCCAATGAGGAATCGGTGTATCAATCACCGCTGAGTGAAAACACAATGGATCCAAACAGGATCTTAGTGGGTCACAACTATTTCGGCTGTGACAATCGCACTTACCTACCTACCGTCATAATACCTCCGAGCCTTGGTTATCTCGAAACTATAGAGAGCAATGTCTGTACAGCTTATGTCGAAAATTTTTGGTAACTTGATGGCCCAATCCACTTTCAAATTTGAACGTCGATGCGCATGTTCAAAACGTAATATTGCATCGAATACAAATCACATGGCAATAAAAGCTGATGGTCGGTTTCAAGTGAGCTACATATGTACAAGACCGGAACGGACCCACTCAAGGAAGGTTCCGTGCAAGCTTGGAACCCTACAGGTTTTGCTTCCCTTGCGAGTATCAAAATATTCGGCTTACACATGCGCATCATTTTACTGCTTTGATTATTTAAGGGACAACAGTCATAAGTTTTTGATATAAATTTCATCTTGATTCCTTCACGAGTTATTGAGGGTCGTGACAGACAGACAGAAGGACAATGAAGTGACCCAATAAGGATTCAGTTTTTCCATTTGAGGCACGGAACCCTTTAATTTAGGCAGAGTATAAGAATATGGCTTTCGAACTACGAAGATGTTATAAATACTTTATTGCTATGCTATCTACGAGTATGTTGTACAATCTTGTAACGTATGATTGGATTTCGGTTATTGAACCAGAAACGTTGTAATTCTTCTTTTATTGATTTGTAAATTGGCAAATAATCTGTTGCATATAAAATGATTGGACATGGAGGCGAAACTAATGATTTGAATTCAAGACTGTACGGACTATTGGCACATAACGATTTTTTTGTATTTAAAATGACGTCCCTATAATGTTTAACAAACTTGAATCTATACTCTCTTTTGTATGTTTTTTTTAATGTTCGTAAGATTGTTAAAAATCCATATTCGCTTATCATGACGACCATAAAAGTCCCGCTGGAGAGGCTCTTAATTCCAACCCTTCAGGTCCGACTTTTTCCCAACTTTAAAGGACCCAATGAACATGTGTTTAATGGTGATTTATACAGCACCTTCAGAATTCTACTACGAAACCCACCTGTTGCCCTGGGAATACCCAAATCAACTAAGAAATGATGCCTCTGCAATTCAATTTCTATCGATTTCGACCCAAAGGATGCCACTCTCTTTTTTCAAATATTTACTCATTTCTCGTAGCTCCAGGTTGTTCTAGATCGTCGCTATCGCAGCCAATTATACTTGGTATCTGTTGTAGCCATTCGACGAGTGTAAGGTGCTTCAGACGCATTGTATGGAAAAGCGGAAATAATTCCCTAAAAACTGAAACATGAAATGGGGAATGATGAGATTCGGCAAATATGTTTGGATTTCAACAGGTTTCGTAAAAATTTGATGTTAGAAAAATTAATATTAATTTATAATTTCTGATATCGGCAAAACTCACTTCCTTCATTTTGTAAAGTATTTTTATTTTCAAATTAATAAAACAAATAAATAAAAATAACGTAATCAATTTAAATAAGACTCTTTAGTTTAGGTCTTAACTTCGTTATCAGGGTCATTTTTTAGATAATCGGGAACACTTCCTGGAGTGATTGATCATAAGACCTTATTTCTGCTTTTTTGAGGCTCTTCTGAAAGCGATCCAACGGGCAAAACTGCACTTTCCATGTCTTCTGCTACGTAGTAATATTTTGTGAATTTTTGCACGCATTGATACCAAGATTATTACTTAAGCTGTGTCTTCTAAGTAAACCCAAAATTACTGCAAGCCTTGTAATCAATTTAAAAGCAATTGTGGTGATTTGTGTCGTCTTTTTTAATAGCTCGTGTAGCTTCAGTGGTTCTCCATACTTTAGAGCTTAAATTATTACTCAGGTGCAATACGTATTCCATAATTTAATCCTGCATGCAGTGCTGACATTCCTTGTCTAAGAGCTTCCTTAATCAGTTTCTTGACATGCAACTTAGGTATAAATGTTAAATGCAAGCTAACTTTTTTAGTAGAAAAAGAAAGCATTGTTTCATTCCAAGCGGTCCCTTAAATTTGAACGGTGTCGACATACTCTGGGATAACAACGTCAAATACCTTGGAATCCATCTCGACAAGAAGCTTACTTTTGAACACCATGTGGCCAAAGTTATTCAAAAATAGAAAATCGTTAATAAGTAAGGAGAACAAAATTATATTACATAAAGTCATATTCCAATCCATTCTCCTCTATGGATGCCAAGCGGGGAGAAACTGTGCAAGTTGTCATATTTCAAGACTGCAAATCAAGAAGAATAAACTCTTAAAAATGATGCTCAATTTGCCCAGAAATTATTCTAATCATGATCTACATTCACAAGCGAAAGTTGAATTGATCTCCGACCGTATTTTGAAGCTTCGATAAAACTTCTTGAGTAAATGTATATATTCGGGTAATCCGCTGGTAAATGCTTTAGTTTCTTGATCTCTATAAGACTGTGTTAATACATTTAACTATTTATTTATATTTATTTTACACTTGTATTTATTTATTTATTTTCTTATTTATTTATTCATTTATTCACTTATTTATTTATTTATCTATTTATTTGTTTATTTACTTATTTATTTATTTATTTATATATGTGTATATTTCTTATTATTTATTATATATTCTTATTTGTTTATTTTCTAATTATATCCATACCTATACATCTATTTACTTAATTATTTATTAATTTCATTACTTCATTATTTACACTTTCAATTGATTATTATATGTTTTTTTGGTTATCTTATTTATTTATTATTTGTTCATTTATTTGTTAGACACATACAATTCATGTTTATGACAAAAGTCATGTTGTCTTCAATACAAAAATAAAAATATCTATCTAGGTAGGTATAAATGTCATTCTTATCCGAAGGCTTAGCTCCACGTTTGAAGCTGTTACTTGATGCAGATGCATTGGTAACATGCTGTGGTATTTTTTCGCCCGGCATTGTAAAATATATAACGTGCCAGCCTTTAATTATTCTATTTTCGTGCAGTAGGATTGTTGTTCGCGAGTTTTGCTTATTTTTTGAGCATGCTGTTTTTCAGATTTTATTAATTCAGCGATTTCTTTTAAAAATTGAAACCATAAAGATCGATTAGAGGAGTTGGGGGTTAGACCATATTTTGTCATCCCGATTTGCGACAAGAGTAATAATGAGAGCAACAATGTTTATTTTTTTAAAAATAAAGCCTACTGAAATCTTAAATTCTGTCTATTTATATTAATTAAAATAGGGACCTTGAGCTGACTGAATTTAATAGAATATTAGGCAGATATACGAAAACGGCAATTGGGGACCGGAGCTCAACGGAGCGTTTTTTGAAAGTTTGTATAAGTTTACATACTCTGCTTACTTTTTCGCACTTATTCTGTCTGTATATATTTGAAAAATTTGAACCGATTTTTTTTTCTTTTTATAAATCTGGTGAGTTTCAAGAGATTTTGTTTACAAAAATTAAAGCACTGCCAGACATACTATATTTCGCATAAAAAAAATTGACGATATTTAAGTGAAGTAGATGAGTCGAACTTTTTGGTCTCTCAGAGAAACACAAAAAAAAAACGAACTTGAATTCAAACAATATCCGACTTAACACGGAAAAAATATAGAAAAGAGATTTTGGAGTTTTCAGGTCGCTTCTACATATATTCAGAGACCGTTTTATTTAAATATTTTTGAATACGGGGTTGAAGACCGTCGCAAGTAAAACACAAGCTCGCCGAGAAAAATTTTCATTCATACTCATAGTATTTATATATTTAAATTCTGTCTTGTAATAATAAAAATAGTTTGAGTTACGAACATCTGTCTTTTCTGTCTTTTAAGCTTCGTAGTACAACATTTTTCCCGAAAAACATATTTCTATTTTCTGATTATATATCATCAAGTGGGCCTCAATCAATTTCATTTTCGAAATCAGCTATTTGAAATTTCCTGATATTTCTTTTTAATATTTTTGAAGATTTTTATTTTTTATTTGAAAATTTGGTGAAGAAATTAAAATAAAAAAAAAAAATTGAGCAAAGTTTATTTTAGTTATAGACATATTCAAAAATTTCATGGAAAACTATGATACAATTTGTAAATTTGGGAGCATTTAGCAAACAATATGGTAAGTTTATTGGTATAAAAAGAAATAAAATAACTATAAAACTCTTTAATAATAAAAAACTGGACTTTTGTGTTTTAAATATATATACATATATTTAAATATATATACAGTCAACTTCAAAGTCTGTCGTTTAAACTTTACTCTTATCTGTTCTCACTTTTGATTTGTCAAAAACAAAATCTCTTACCGGTTTCATTTGTTTATGCTATTTTAAAAAAAGTACTTAAATTAATTTAAGCGAAAAAAAAGAAGGTGTGTTCATGGCAATTGTTTTATTTTTGACCAGTGAAGCTTCCCTCCCAATACGATCGGTACCTAACGGGTTTGTCGAAGATCCTCTGGCTACCTCTGGAGTTTTCTTCCATTAACCTGATCTGCTATCGATTGGTCCAGTTGGAATGCATTTGCAACCTTTATTAAAAGCACTAGCACGTTTGATAATTCATAGAAGAAATTTATCTTTCCACAAGAATATATAAAGTCATATGTCTTAAGAACCTATTTGACAGTAAAATTTTTACGAGAATGAATTCAAAATTTGCTTGGCTATCGACCGATAGACGAACTTTCTATTAATTGAAACATTCTAATTGCTCGAAACTCAAAATGCAAACTATTCGCATTCGACTTACTTATGCGTGAAAGCGAGTTTCAAAACAAGGCTCATAAAAGCTGACAATTCCTTGACGTTGTCGCGTTGTTCTTTTCAAGGAAGTAAAATATTGAACAAAGTTACATGTTTCTATCCAAACATTCTTTTGGAATTGCACTACAGCTCTCAGGATCTGCTTGCATCCAATTTTCCTGCAAGTTCCAAACTCCTCTATGAAATTTTAAACACAAACCCGTTCGTCCAGATAGTATTTCTTCCATTCTTGTTCTTCTTCTGGCTTTACCATTGCAGAAGGTTGTTCATCTAAAATGATATCTGCCAGAGAAGATGAAAACAAAAACATTTGTCTAGAAACTACTTTTCAACTACGGTTTCAAGTCAGCAACTCAGATGCCACAGGGCTCCGTTTTATCCCCGACTCTGTTTTCGAGATTATAAATTTACTCTTGTCTGTTGCATCTAATCCATTTCATTCATTCGCAGATGACAATACAATTAGTTTTTCATATTTTTTCTCTGATTCTGTGGGGAATTTTATGATTCGAAAACTCAATGAGGTCTTTTGTCTCTAGAGCCAAATATAAACACAAAGCCATTGTGAATGAATGGCGCTTGCGACGCAGAAGTCGAACAACTTATCGGTTGGAACGCTAAAAAAACGAATGTCACAGCTGTGAAAGCACTACATTTTCTCAAGCGCTGAAAGAAATACTTCACTAGTATCCATGTATGTATAAAACTGACATCATCCGCACGCTAAAATATGACTCCCTTAAGGTGCTCCAAATACCATCTTAAGCCTGCTTGACAGAGTTCAAAACCGATTGATAAAGTTCAGAGATTCTATCTTCAGCTGTACAGGGAGGGCACTCGCACGCTCTTTGTTTCTCACCTATTAATTTAAATAATTCAAGAACAATGTGAATCGTTACCTCTTCATTCTTCTTTCCTGATTTCTTCCATTCGCGTTATATTAGCTTAATGTAAGAGGGTATGCGTTCTCTCGTCAAAGTGTGAGAATAATAAAAAAGGGTGTAAAAAAAAACCAAAAGAAGCCGTTAAGAAATAGTGCCAGCAGGAGTTCAAAGCAATTTTAAGCACAAACGTCAGACGCCAGAGAAATAATCAAATTAAAACGTAAACATGTTTAACAATTCTCAAATAAAAACACAAATAACATTTTTGCTTATAATAGAGCTTTTAAACTTGATCTCCGATGCTCTTTTGGATATCAAAGTGCACTGCAATTATAACGCCTGGTTTTGTTTTAGCTATAAAAACATCTGTCATTTCGAATACTCTAGTCTCACCTCAAAGTTCAAAGATTAGCTGCCCTGCATTCCCCATTCCAAGTGGCGCAAGCCAATTTTCTTATTCATGCCACTAGCAACGGATTAGGCAAATCACTTGCAAATTGATAACACAGATCCAACTTCATAAAAGAGTAGAATTGCCCATTCGCAGTACGTGCTACATAATCAACAACTTGGATACATTTCCATTAATCAACCTTGGCAGGGTACTAAATTAGAGTGAAAATGTAATCAATTAGTTATTGCACTGCAACTGTGATCTACTGTAGAGCTCATTACGAATACAAATCATTTTGTTTATTTATGTATCTTGAAGTGGGTAGCCACATTTGCAATAATGAGCGGGAATGGACTCTTGGGCGTAATGATGGCATGCTACATGTGTAAAGTTGCTTGCCGTAATTTATATTTAATACACCCTTGGGTGTCCTTCCTTGGTCTTAACGTCACGGCGCTGGATGTTCCTCAGAAAATCTCATTATTAAATATTCCATACGTGAGCATTACACTTAAAATGAGGCCGAGTTTCATCGGTCTGTCATGGGGGATGTTAAATAAAAGCAGTCTCGACACGAGCTGAATCAGAGTGTTGCCATACAGATTGCTTAAAATAACGCGAAGCACAACATCCACATGTACTGCCTAGCAATCTAAAGCGCTTGCTTCAAATGGTGCTCATAGCACACAAGTTTGATTTTGCTTATCGCAAGGATAATCACATATTTATAGTTGAAACAGGACCTAACCAACGCCAGAATCTTTATTCACATACATTTGCTCTTATACGTATATATGTATGTATAAAAAAACGTGCACCAAACAATATGTACACCATTATTTTTTCTTGGAAAATTTCAAACTGTGCTGTCATCAGAAAAACAAAAAATGGAAAATTATGGTTCGAGGGATATAGGAAGTTCAAAGGCCATTTCCACGTCATTGTCAGTTACAATGCTTTATTATATCATGCGGCTGTTCTAGAAAAGATAACATGGATGTTTTAGAAATTTCAAATGAAATGCGATTCTTTGCCGAGTATTTTGAAAACGTATTTAATGATTTAGCAACAGAGCTTGGGCTAAGATGCGAGGAAGCTTTATTGGTATACACCCCACCGAAACAAAATCTCCCACAGTATCATACTCCTCAAACTTAAGGCTCTTGGCTTTCCAGCGGGCTTTATCGCGTGGATCAAATCCTACATGGAAGATCATCAATACGTCGTCCCTTTCAGATCTTCCAAATCCAATCCATTTATAGCTTCCTCAGAAGTCGCTCAAGGTCACGTTGGCCCAATGATTTTCATCCTGAATATAAATGATGTCGATCTTATCATCCATGACATGAAAATATTTACGAAAATTTCATCCCCCGCTGAATCATGTCTCCTGCAAGATGATCTGACCAGATTCTCAATGTGGTGCAAAAAAAAAATTCCTGGAGCTCAATATCAGCAAATGCCAGGCCATCACATATACACGGAAGCGTCTACCACAACCTCCCAGAACCTACTTCATCTACAACGAACCTGTTTCTTCAGTCTCCTACCTTCGCGCTCTGGGTGTAATCTGTGATACCGAACTTATTTTCCGCTCTCACATCGATGGTCCAAGGAATTCTCGAACCCCTTTGTCACAAAATCCCTGTACATCACCTTTGTTAGATCCCTCCTTGAATACGCTTCCCAAGACTGGTCCCCTTACTACGAATTCCATATCCAGCGAATCAAGGCAGTCCAGCGCAGATTCATTCGTTTCGCACTACGTGGTCTCGCCTAGGCAGACAGATACAATCTTCCCCCTTACTCACATCGCCTGCAACTTATCAATTTGCAGTCTCTCGAGCAAAGCCGTGACATTGCTGATATTCTTTTCATTCACCAGTTTCTAACCGGAAATATTGACAGCCCCTAGCTGCTGCGATTGATCTCTCTCAATACTAATCCCCGTAACCTTAGATCTGTCTCCTTCTTCCGTCTCGTCCCTCAGCGCAATAACTATGGCACCAATGAACCTATGTCCAGAATGTTGCGTAAGGCCAACGCGATGCAGATCATTTTTGAATTTCCACTGCAATCCTAAACCAGTCATCCTCTCCCTCTTGTTAAGAATAGCATTAAGTTCAATTTTTGTAAGTTTGATTGCTTGTGTTAAGCTAATAAAGATGTCCGGGGTTGACCCCCGGGCGACAAATCACTATTAAAAAAAAAAACAAAATTTGAGCCAATCAACTCCGTTGATACTGTCAACGAGAGATCCGTCGAAAATGTAAGTTTTTTTATTTTTAAGAACAGTCTGCACTTAAGTATCATTCAATTTTTTATGTTCAAAACTTCGAATCCACTTCGCAAACGAAGCTCTTTTTTTTTGTTACAATGAAAAAACTGCAAACAAAAACAATTTCGCTAGAAAAATCAAAAAACAAAAACATAACAGGGTTTTCGGCTTTTTGTTTCTCAATTTCAACGAACATGAGAAATTCATATAATCACTGTGTCCAAAAAATAAGGTGACATATGAATTTAAACTGCGCGCGTCGAAGTATTTGGAAATTTTTCTTTCTTTTTAGGTTGGTAGTACTGTCTGTGACATCTATGTGAAATTTCATGTCAAAATATATTCATAGTGTTTGAGATACGCGTCGTTTTGTGAGCTGCTAAAAGTGAGTTTTTCGTTTTTTGCGATGTCGAAATTTATTGAGCAAAGAATTTGCATTACATTTTGTTTGCGGAATCAATTTTCTGCTGCGGATACGTTGAGGATGGTGCAGAAAGCTTTTGATGATGAGGCTATGTCTAAAAAAAATGTTTACAAGTGGTATAGTGATTTCCAAGCCGGCCGTGAACGTGTCGAAGACGAAGAGCGTTCTGGGCGACCATCAACCTCAACCGATGAAGCTCACGTCCAACAAATCAAAGATTTGGTGTTGAAAAATCATTGATTAACGATTAGAGACCTTGCTGATGAAGTTGGCTTATCGAAAGGCTCAGTCAATATCATTTTGAAGGATGCTTTGGGCCTCAAGCGCGTCAAATCTCGACTGGTACCGAAAACATTGAATTTTTTGGGAAAAAAGGCGTCGCGTTGAAGTGTGTGAAACAATGCTTTCCGACTATCAGGATGTCATGAAACGCATTATAACTGGCGATGAGACTTAGATCTATGCTTACGACCCCGAAACAACCGATCAATCGAGCGAATATCGTGCCAAGGGAGAGCCGAGACCAAAAAAACCGCGCCAAAGTCGCTCAAAAATCAAGGTCATGTTGACTGTTTTCTTCGATTATCGTGGTGTTGTGCTTTATGAATTCCTTCCAACCGGCCAAACAGTCAACAAGGAATATTATTTGAACGTTATGCGTCGTTTGCGTAACGCTATCCGCCTAAAAAGGCCGGAATTGTGGAAAGACAATTCTTGGTTTTTACACCACGATAATGCACCATCCCATACCGCACTCGTAATTCGTGATCATTTCGCCAAAAACTCAACCCATATCGTTCCGCAACAACCGTATTCACCTGATCTGGCGCAGTGCGACTTCTGGCTGTTCAACAAGCTCAAAAGACCGCTCCGGGGACACCGTTTTGATACGATAGAGGAGATTCAAGCCGCAGCAAAGACGGAACTGAAGGCCATCCTGGAAAGTGACTACAACCAGTGTTTCAAAGATTGGAAAATCCGTTGGCATAAGTGCATTGCATCGGGAGGGGATTACTTTGAAGGGGATGAAATTGATTTGGAAGAATAAATAAAGAATTTTCAAAATAAATACAATGTCACCTTATTTTTTTGGACACAGTAGTAAAACGCTTTGTCTTTTTGCATTTTCATATTCAAAATATATTTTAAATAGCTTCAATAATATTATCCTTATTTAACTAAATGACCAACTATACATAAACTGTTAAATAAAAAGTTTTATGGAATTAAAACTCTTTTTCGTCAAAAATCCACTTTATGACTGCATCAATGTGGAACTCCATCTAAGCTTTCAATCGATCAATTTCTTAATTTTTTTCAAATGGGCTTCACAAAATGTGTCTTTCTGTGTAGTTCGTCTCAGCACAGGGGTGACAGGCAATTTAAAATGTTTAAGTATACATTTTTATTGATCCATGTGTTGGCGTTGAGGCTTGGAAAAATATTACTGGCCATTGTGTTTCAAAAATTTGAATCTTAAAATCCTAACAAGGAAATCCTCAACCATGACAAAGAAAGAAAAAGAAACGAGCTTTCTTACTGTCTTGATGATGATGAGGCTTGATCTACCACCTAAACAAAATGAACCTGTGCCGAGATAATGAATGTCGGCTATGCCTGGAAGAAGAAAAAACATCCGATCACATTTTATGTTAACGTCCGGTGCTTCCCTGGTTAAGGAAGAGTATTTTCCACATGGAGATACCCACGTCAGTGGAACTAAAGTCTACTTTCATAAGGGATGCAGGAAGTCTTATGACGTTACTCCAATCCTTTGACAGATATACTATAGACCTCTTCAGGTCTCGGTGTCATTGCCAAGGCGACATGGGTTGTACAAGTGGACTGGAAACATCATCAGACTAATATGGAGCATCAGCCCACCTTTTTTGTCCACTCACCCTTTGATAAGGCCTTTGACCAGTCAATTGAAATAATAATCCTGGTACGTTTTTCGCCAATCAAGTTGCTCGTAGTCATTTTGAAGTTGTAAAGGGTGATTTTTTAGCTATTATATTTTTGGCAACACTGGTTTAAACAGCTGATGCACGTTTCGTGTTTTGTTTCACTGTCAAACATCTTCAGTTTGATCTATAATTAAACCACGAATCATCTTACAAACGAACAACGCTTGCAAATTATTGAATTTTATTATCAAAATGCGTGCTCTGTTAAGAAAGTTCATCGCGCGCTTCTTCCATTTGATGGTCAGTTTAATCGACCCACTGAAGCGGCTTTTCGGGCTATTGTGACTTAATTTCGCACCAAATTTACATTGTTGGAAATTAAACCACCAACACGCTTACGTAGAGTGCGAACTGAAGAAAATATTGCAGCTGTATCGGCCATTGTTCATGATGACCATCAATTATCGATTCGTCGCCGTTCGCAGCAATTGGGCCTCTGTTACTCAACAACGTGGAAAATTTTGCGGAAGGATTTAGGTGTGATGCCTTTCAAGATGCAAGAATTGAAGCCGAACGACTTACCGCAATGTAAAATTTTTGGTGAATGGGCTCTTGGAAAGTTGGCCGAAGATCCACTTTTTTACCGAAAAATTGTGTTCAGCGACGAAGCTCATTTTTGGCTCAATGGATACGTAAATAAGCAGAATTGTCGATTTTGGAGTGAATATCAGCCAGAAGTATTGCAAGAGCTACCAATGCATCCAGAAAAATTCACAGTTTGGTGCGGTTTATGGGCTGGTGGCATCATTGGACCGTACTTCTTGAAAGATGATGCGAATCGTAACGTAACTGTTAATGGTGAGCGCTACCTTGAGATGATATCCAACTTTTTATTGCCCAAAATGCAAGGGCTTGAACTGCATGACATGTGGTTTCAACAAGACGGTGCCACATGCCACACAACACGCGCAACAATGGACTTATTGAGAGGCAAGTTCGGTGAACATTTTATTTCACGTTCGGGACCGGTCAATTGGCCGCCTAGTTCGTGCGATTTAACGCCTTTAGACTATTTTTTGTGGGACTATGTTAAAGCTCATGTCTATATAGACAAGCCCGCTTCTATTGACGCATTGGAGGACAACATTGAAGCATTTATTCGTGAGATACCGGCCGAAATGTTGAAGAGAATATGCCAAAATTGGACTAAGCGGATGGACCATTTGAGGCGCAGTCAAGGTCAACATTTGGATGAAATTATCTTCAAACATTAAGTATATGAACCGTACTATCGATTCATATAAAGATTTCATGCATTTTTCTGAATTTTGTGTTTTTTTTTTTTAAAAACTTTCCTATAGCTTTTAAAAATCACCCTTTAATAATAGTTTTCGTAATGCTACTCGATCGTGAAGGCCTTCGACTTCTTATCATTTTAACCAAAGGTTAGATGACAAATTGATAGAATCTGTGGACATACAACCCAGAAGACGTATGTGTCAATGACACCACCAGACCAAATTGTAAGTTTGTTGACACATCCACCGAGTGAAATATCATTCTATCGGTGATGATCAAGCACCAAATCGTGTGTTTTACGTATTTTGAGGCGAAGCATTGACGTCAAAATCGGACCTTGACTTCAAGCTAAATTTTATCGCCTATCTCCAAAGCACTCAAAACTTGAATTTATTTTTCAAAAGCAAATAAAACACCTTTCTGAATTAGTTAACCCATCTTTTTTAAGTTCCAAACTCGCATTTTGTAAATTTCGTTCACTCCTTTAGTTGCAGCAGTAATGTAAACTCCATTTAACAAATATTATATGAAATATTATTTGTTTTTCTGAACCCTTATCTAAATACACTAGCATCTTTGACTGTCATATTTTATGCGGATACAGATGAGATTGCGAGAAGGTCGGGAAAAAATACTTTTATTCATTTGGAAATACACGATAACAAATTATTTATTGAATGCTTAAGAAAGCATGCGCTTCCTTTAAATAAAATGTTCGTCATCAAAATACTAAATCGATTCGTTCTCATATGCGCCCATCAAAGAACCGAACTTCTTACGTGTGAGCTTCTTGCTATTCCGACGTTCATGTCCTGAATATTTGAGAAACCACTTAGGTTAATATTGGTTTCGTCCATAATCTTTAATATCAATATTCACAACGACCGGTGTTTCAAATGCTCATGCCATAATCTTTTTTTTATTGCGGTTTCTAAAATCTCATTTTAACGACACTTGTAAAAATCTTAAAATGTTTGGTTTTATTTTTTTTTTAATTTCAATGCAAAGTGCTTTTAAGTTAATCTAAATAACATGGGTTCAGTTGGCATCGTTACACTGAATAATCTGATCCTTTAATAGAAAACCAGAGACTGTCTGGGCGAATTCGGCTTTCAGGATCCTTGGACGGTTGATATCAACGCCGAATCTCAAAAAATTTCATCAACAACAAAAACAAAAAAACACAAAAGTGGAGTGGACCAAAATCTTCCTTTATTTAAATGAGGCGCTTCGGGAAATGTTTGTGCTCTGAGCCGGTTTTCAAATATCGATCTAAGTTCATTATCACTGTGAACTTATTTCCTTCCAAATCCTAGCTAAGGATATTGAAAGCAACACTATGATTTTATGCATAAGGCTTTTGAAGCTATTGTCTTGAATTGGTTTCAACCCGGAAACGCGTATTCTGTTTGTTCATGAATATAAATCAAAATGGGAACGCACTAGTTTAAACTAGTGTCCGATCAAAAAATTTCAGCTGAAACCAAAATCATAACCGAATTTACGGCCTTGGTCTCAGTTTCGGCCGAAATCGAATCATATATAGACGTTGGAGTAGGTAAAAAATGTAATGTTCAAACTTCCATATATCTACAAAAAAAAAAAAAGTGTTCTACCGAGTGGAATCAAGGAATCGCAAAATCAAAACTGTTCTACGGAGTGTAATTTAAGAAAAGAAAAGAATAAAGAAGTTAATTTTTCTCCAGCGCTTATCCTGAATTTACAGGGAAATAAAATTAAATATTCAAAGGTAATAACAGTATAAGTATTTCGAAATAGGGATTCTCTGCGTTAGTAATTTGCTGTACTCTCCCCATGATAAATCATATCCTGACAACCCCGAAGCTAAAAGTTCTCCAAACGGTGGTTACGCTTTCGCGTTGAAGTATATCAAGTAATTTGTAAGGCTTCCCAAGATTAACTTTTATTGGCTGGTTTGTTATTATTTTACTGTGTCCCCAAAAAATTGTTTTACAAGATTCCTAGTCCTTTGAAACAAAACCATTTATTTGCTTTTCGACTTATGTGTTTCGAGTCATTATCCTATTGGAAAACCTATTCCTATTGACATTTGTGTTTTGGAGTACGGTTATATAATATTAACCAAGATGTCGAAATAAACTTGGTGATCCATAATTCCATCGATTTCGTGCATTGGGCCCAACTATAGTCGATGAACCACAGTGCTTAACGATTTTTTTTTTTTATTTAAACTGGTCCGTAGCCGGTGTTCAGTGGCCGACTAACAAACTGCCGAGAACAAATACAACGTTACAAATCATAGACTCATTCGTCCACAAAATGTCTTCTTTATGGTTTTATGTGATCAAAGACGTTTTGATTGGACCACTCTTATGCACTAAATTTTTTATACAAAAAAAAAAAAAAATAATTCGGCCGAATCGACTAGATACCTCACGCAACCAAGTCATTTATGCTCGAGAAAAAACACAAGGTCAACACAATCAAGCCGACATTCTGAGGCTGGCGACAATGCACAACGACTTGAAGATAAACAACGCACTTAAAGTTAACCGTTCGTCAAGCGACGCGCTTCAAATCATGGAAACTAAGTTACGGCCGATTTTGGACCGAAATCGAAAAGAATTGGGGCCTCTGAAACGTTTTTGAAAGTTGAAGTCACGTTCGGAGAGTTCCTAATCAATTTTTGATCGGAAAGGTCAACGGCAGACGCATATTTGCGCGCAGAAACATCGTTGGAAGGTAGCAATCGACGGCAAACACAAGACCTGGAAGGGATTGGTCTTGAAACCTAATTGCTAGAGCATTATTGCTCATATGCGGAAGAAAAAAAAATTTCCCTTGAAACTGTCCTTCTTTCCAGTTTATCGCCCAACACCACCAACCAGTCGGGTTCAGAAAAGATAAATGTTACTAAGAGCATTCTTTCATGTTTCGATTTAGAATTTGTTGAATAGCTACGGTTTCGTTTTTCTTTCACCTGTTCTGGGGCATTCAGAACGACCGATTGTGCCGGTATCATCTGCAAAGCTCAGCTGATAGACCAATTTGTTGAGCATAGTACTATTTATTTGCTATCCGATCCAGCACGAGTTTGATGAATTCACCTGAGAGCGCATTTCCTTGTCGTGATTTGGTGCACGTTTGAAATAATTCGAAGGTGTTAGTTCACTGTTGCACCGTGCGTTTTCTACCATCACAGCGTGACATCAGTTTTGCTATGATCCGAAATTCTACCATCGACATGCAGAGATCACGGCGGTGAATGCTATAAAATCTCTAAAGAGATGGCGATCGATTCTCTACTGTAAGTTCGTTGGCCTTTTCCTCGTATCCTTTCCTTGAATTTATTCGTTCTCAATAGATTATAACAACCGTTTGGAGATCGGTCAGATGGATTGAAGACTTGTGTAGTTTTTTTTTTCAATTCAATTCTTTATTTATTCAACATGTTATAAAAGTATTTACAAAAGATTCTGCGAAGCCTTTTAAATAGGCTTTTCTGCAGAAGGTTGTTTCTTATCGATATTACATTTTACAGTTTATTCTTGGAAGCTGTTTAAACTTATAAAAACTAAATAAAATATATTTGGAGAAACACATTTTTCTTTTGAGTTCTAATTTTTTTATTTTTTTGTTATATTTTTTTTAAGTTTTTTTTTTTTTTAAGTTAAGTGTTTTTGTAGATATTTTAATACAAGTCAACTATTTTCTTGTGAGATATTCTTTTATACGCTTTCTTCTTAGGCCCTCTGAAGAAATATTTTGCAATTCCCTGGGAAGATTATTGAAGACGTCTGGTATTATGACAGATAGTTGTTGCCTGCCATAGGAGTTTTTGAATCTCGGGGTTTGCAGAAAACCTTGGGCTCTGCGTCTTGTGTTTAATTCATGTTCGATAGGTCGTAGTAGTATTCTTCAGTAATAACGTATTCGAAAAGATGTTTAATATTTAAAAGATTGAGTTCTGAGTACATTGATTCCGTATTTTGTTTCCAGTTTGATCCAAATTTCGCCTTTATTAAAATCTTCAAAATCTGATTTTGTAATTTTTGAACATCCATCAAATAGCTATGAGTTGTATTGCCCCAAGCAAGTATGCCATATCTTAAGATAGATTCCAAGGAAAAGTAGACTTGTTTTAAGACACTAAAGGTAGTTAGGTTACTGAGATGATGTAAGGCATAGACAGCTTTCCTTAGTCGTTTGCATAGTTGCGCTATTTGTAGATCCCATTTGAAAAAAACAGTCCACTTCCACTCCTAGGTATTTATAGCTTCCTAGGTTTTCTATAATGTCTGTGCAATTATCATTCGGATCGAGAGTTTCCTTTAGTGTATTGATGTGTAAGAATTGTGTTTGGTGCATCTTTATTTAAATTTTGCTTTTTAAAACATGGGTGGGTCTGATGTGCATTAACTTTGTTTTTTTTGAGCTTATGATCAATCCGTAATCATGGCACCAGCGGACTATTAGGTCAAACTCCGATTGCAAAGTACTTACTGCTGTTGTCAAATCTAACGACAATTGCAGTATTCGCAGTATACGCAAATCCAACGCTTTTTTGCAAAACTGTCAATAGGTCGTTTACTTATATAATGAATAATAACGGCCCTAAAATTGATCCTTGAGGTACTCCGTATTCTGATTCTTCTTGGTGACTGAAGCTTTGTGATATTTTTACCTTAAGTCCTCTATTTTGAAGATAGCTTTTGAACCATGACAAAACATTATCCCGTATCCCAATTTTCTCTAACATCTCTAGAATTTTAGTGTGATAGAGTATCGAACGCTTTTTTGAATTCGATGAAAAGAACTAGGCTATGATAGTTTTTATTAAGGTTCGCATTTATTAAGTTGACAAATTCCGCCAGAAGTTTATTCGTGTTTTTATTTTCAGTAAAGACGAACTGGTTCTGATTGATTATTTTATGTTTTTTAATGTAGCTTTTAAATACTGGTAGGATTGAGATAGGTCTGTAGTTGAGAAAGTCCGTCTTTACACCTGTTTTATATATTGGCCTCACAATTGCTACCTTTAATTGTTCGGGTACGCATGCTTGTTCAAGACTTAGGTTAACGAGGTGGGATAGAACTGGTGCTAGTATTTGAGCATTTTCCTTAACATCTTTTGCCCGGATATTGTCTATTCCTGGTGACTTGTTTGTTTTCATTTTGATCAATATTTTATGTATTTCTTCTGTCGTCACATTTCCGACAAACATGGATTGAAGAGAAGGTGCGTATGTAGCGTGATATGTTTTGAGACTGCATGGATGAACGGCTTTTATTTCACTTACGAAACTTGTAGCAAATTTACTCGCGAGTTTGTCAATATTAGTATCAGCTTCAAAATTCTTGCATATTACTTCATCCAAATTGTTCATCTTTCTTCCTAGCATTTTATTTATTAAGTTCCATGTATTTTTTGGGTTTTTTCGAAACTCGATAAATTTGCTGCGATAGAACTCAGATTTTGACTTTTGGAGTTGCTTGTTAACATAGTTGCGAAAACTTTTATACTCAGTTTCATATCCTACACATGCCTTATTACTTTTCCATCGTTTGTATAATGTATCCCTCCGTTTGCACATATTTCTAATTTCAGCATTTATCCAAGGACTCTCGCCCTTTCTGTTTTTGTTTTTTGGCTTAAATATTGATTTTTTATAAGTGGTTTATGAGTTTTGGCTGCAAGCGTTATACGGGTAGAGTCCTTTAGGGACTTATGAATTCACTTGGTTTGCAAATAATATACAAGCTAGTCAAGTTTACTCGAGTTTCATCCTCATAAACCATATTTGGACGTGATGAACTTCGAACTTCAGCTTGACCAATCGGTAAAGTATAGCAAAGGCAAAACTTCTCTCGCTAGTTTGATCCTAGAAGGTTTTACATAACTCTTAGCCTTATGCAGAAATGCTTAAGACATTCGTAAAACACGTGGTATAAGTTTTCAGAAAGCAGTGATCTGCCTCCAGTTATTCCAGTCAGCAAACAAAACTGGTTTCCTTCACTGTTTCGTACAGCCTGTGCTCCGGACTTGAAGCATGCTGTCCCAAGCTCTTTGGCTTCCTAAAAAAAGTATCTGAATGTTGTCCTAGAAAATTTATTTCATGGCTCAAAATGATATTTCTAGTGTCAGCTGAATCTTAGAGTCTTCAAGGCCTTGTAAAAAAAAGATTGGGCGATGGCTGCCTGTAATAAACCTAAGTTTAACTACACATCGACGGTGCTCCACATCGACAAAGTAAGGTTCCAGCATTTTTGTAGTTCTCTATTAAAAACACATGATGCACTTTTGCTTAAGGGTGTCCGTGGCTCGGTGTTGAGTCATCGGGTGTTTTGCGCCCCCAAATAAAAAAAACGCTTTGTAAACGTCAAGCAAAAAAGAGTTAAAATGAAATTCGATAATGGCGTAGTCCTCTGCATGAACGAATGGATTTGAAAAATTTTGATTTTTCCAAAAATGGAGAATGTTGAAATTCAAAGTTGTTTATTCGACCAAAATTTCATTCACATTTTCGACTATGAAAAAAATGTAATCCTTAAAAAAATTAATCTTTTCATCCATCCAGAGGACAATAATGTAGAGACTAAGTGAGAAAAATTTCAGACTTATCGTGAGAGCCGTTCTTAAGTTACAGTGATCACCGACTTCGAAAACATGGTTTCGAGAAAAACGGGTTTAACAGTTGGAGTACGTTTTGCGTTCAGATAAAAAATTTAATTTGGAACTTACAATGAATTGTCTATTCCATGATCATATAAAGTCCCTTCGTCTGCTTTGGTAGCTGTTGTACAGTTATAATGGTAAAATAAATAATTATATACTTATATAGTGCTTATTTCGTGAATGGTAACACTTAGCTCATGTCTGATTTGACAGATAATTAGTTTTATCCTTCCGCTGAACAAATATGGTTGTGTATACGCTTGAACAACGCTGGGAATTATTGCGACTTTACTTTGAAAATCATGGTAATGTTGCAGAATGTGTGCGAAAATTGCGTACGGATTTTGGAAGAAGAGAAGTACCGTCAGTTCCGTATGTTCGTTATCTTGTGAAAAAAGTGAAAGAAACTGGCATCTTCATCGATAAACCAAAGCGTGAAAAGCCAAAAAACAGTGCGTTTACCCGAGAATATTGCTGCTGTGGCAGAAAGTGTGCGTGAAGCGCCATCAACATCAATTCACCGTCGTTCTCAACAATTGAACATTTCGGAGACATCATTGAGACGAATTTTTCATAAAGACCTTGGTATGGCGCCATACAAAGTCCAATTGGTTCAGGAGTTGAACCCAATTGACCATCCAATGCGTTTCGCTTCGCTAAGTGGGCCTGCGATCGACTTACAGAAGATGCCGATTTTGCCAAAAAAATCATCTTTTCAAATGAAGCTCATTTTGATCTTAGCGGTTATGTAAACAAGCAAAATTGTCGCATTTGGGGCACAGAAAACCCGCACGCATACATTGAAAAGTCGATGCACCCAAAACAAGTCACTGTTTGGTGCGGATTTTGGTCCAGAGGCATAATTGGGCCATTTTTCTTCGAAAATGAGCAAGGAGTAGCCGTTTCAGTCAATGGCGATCGTTATCGGGCCATGATGAACGAATTTTTTTCACAAAAATTGAAGAGGAGGATATTGGCAACATTTGGTTTCAACAGGACGGCGCTACGTGCCACACAGCCGAAGCTACACTCGATGTTTTGCGCCCTGTTTTTGAAGATCGCATTATCAGCCGCAGAGCTGATGTCGTTTGGCCACCTCGGAGCTGCGATTTGACACCGTTGGACTATTATTTGTGGGGTGCCCTCAAAGATAAGTGTTACGCCGACAAGCCAGAGGCAATTGAGTCCTTAAAGGACAATATTCGTGAAGCCATTGGTGAAATACAGCTGCACACAATCGATAATGTGCTTAAAAATTGGACCGGTCGCGTAGGCTACTGCATGGCCAGCCGAGGCAGCCATTTCAAATAAAAAAAGAAATTTGAGAAAATATTCAGCAGTTTTTTTATAGCATTTTCAAAAAAAAAGTTATTTGGCGGACCCTTTACAATCCGCGTCCTGCGATTTCGTCCGCGTAGATTTCGTGTGCAAAGAAAAGATGTACGACCCAGAAAGGTTTACTCACCGACCTGTGAATCAAAAGCGTACTGATAGACCAAAAAATGTTCCTAAATTTCTTGCCTGCAAATAAATACCATGACAGGTTGAAATAAATTTTAAATAAATTTCTTAGTCCTAATTTAACAATTTGTGTATTAATTGTGTAGATATCTATCATTGCGGACTTTATTAAAACAGCTCTTCAATTGTATAACTTTTCTGTAGAAGCTAGGAAATATTTCTCACAGTTTCGACACTGTTCGCACAAAACTACAGTTTTTTCAACAATTCAACTTAAAAAGTTGGTCGCCACGAAAGACCCTGTTATTTAAAGGGAATAATTTGAAGAAACTGTTCATTCCATAGGTTCATTGAAAATATTAGAAAGAAGTTTTGAGATCAGGTGGGTCGTGTCTTCCAAGGTACCAACTAACAAACTTTTACTCTTTGTAAAATTGTGCCAAAACACGTAGCGGACTTTTATGCAGAAATTTCTGATAACTAAAACTTTACTATAGAAATCAATTAAATATCTATTACCGTTAAAGCAGCGTCCGCAAAATGCATGCTTCAACCGTTTTTCGGTAACATAATTGGTCGCCACGAAATACCCTTTTATTTAAATGGGATAATTTATTGCCCATGTTCATTCCATAGGTCCTTTTTAAGTACTGATGAAAGAATTTTTGAAATCGGATGAGTAGTTCAAATAAAAGTATAACCTGTATAAAATAATAATACACATAGTCCGATTTGTCTTTAATAAGCAGAGAATACTTTGAAATATTCTACTTTTAAAAAAAGAAACGAAATCAAATTTTTCAAAATTCTAACTATTTAAATAACTTTATCGTTGGTGCAAACTAATACTATTCAGGATTTCAGGATTTGCTTCATAAATATATATAATCGTTCATATCTCTTATTTTTCATATTAATCTGCGGAAAGATGAACCCAAGAATTTCACAGTTACGATGAAATTAAAATACAAAAAGTTATCGCATGCGGTACCAAATGGGAAAACTTCATAAAACTATATATTTATTTACTCAGACTATGTCAATTTAATGGAACATAAAATGATGCAAACCATCTCGGTGTATATAAAATATGGATTGCCTTACAGCTGTCGTAATAGCCACCCTCAGTAAAAGGTCGCAATTTGGTTATCATCCTAAGGCTATGCACAGACAATAAGTTTGTTGTCGCATATTCCGGCCAGAAATTCAATAGCACCATGATGAGTTTCGTCACACCAGCTGAACATTATATCGTCTATGGTCAGCCTTACCTCTCTCTACGTGAGATTTATTAGAGGTATTATAGCACATGCCGTGAAAGCCTATCCTTACCACATCGGGTTAAATAATCGTTCCCAACAAACAAGTCAGCTCGTAAAATACACGCAGAGTGGCGTAACAGAAAAATAAAACATCACCAAGAGCACTCAGTTTGCCTTAGTTAACAACATAGTAGCCGTTTCGAGGGATTTAATAATATCATTGGACACCACACACAGAGGTTTTGTTGTAGAACTGCATAATCTACTTTTAGGAAACGGAAAAGTTCTGATCGTCTAACAAACATTACGGAATATAAATAAGATACCTTTGAAAAGAAAACATAATCAACAAGGATTACGGAGCACTTATCATCGTGAAATTTGATATATTGTTTAGCACAACCGCTCAAAGGACGCAAACTAAATTCAACAGAAAAAGGGGCACGAGTACGATAACTTGGGCGCCAAAAATTGATAATTGATGGATTTTTGTAGAGGGGTCAAAAACAAGCATTTTTTACTATGGGAGGGGGGGGGGGTCTATCTCGCACCGTTTAGTAGGTAGTGGCAATTTAAAAAAAAATATTACTTAGAATGAAAAAAAAACAACGGCAACACTTACAATAAAGTACTATACCGGCTTTGAAAGCCAGAAACATGTTCTTTAATCCTGGGCTTATATTAAATAGTTTACTTTAATAGTTTTTGAAAAACTCGCATTCAAACTCAAAATTTTGATAAAAAAATTTAAAGAAAAACAAGTTTAGAATGCTTGTATTTATTCTGAATAGAACACAAAAAACCGAATGATTTTATGTCTTCTAGTTTTTGAGAAAATCATATTTCTGGGTTTCAAAGCCGGTAAAGTACTTTATTGTAAGTGTTGCCGTTGTTGTTGTTTTTTTTATCTTTTTTTCATGTTAAGTATTTTTTTTTTTTAACTGCCCCTACCTCCTAAACGGTGCGAGATAGAACCCCCCCCCCCTCTAAAAAATGCTTGTTTTTGGCTCCTCTACAAGAAATCGTTATTCTGTGATCATAACCTTTTATATAAAATTGTGATATTGACTTCGAAACACGGTGAAGTCTAAAAAAAATCGCGGAGCTTCAAAATTTCAACAGGCGTAGAAAGTTTGCCTCGGCAACAGGACTTCGTCACACAAGAAATGTAAAGAAAATACCAACGCACGTGTTAAGTTAGATATTTAGATTAAATTTAATGAAAATTCCATAATCATATGCTTTATCAGAAGAATCTTGATCCTTTAGAATATACCTCATGTGAAATTTTGTCATGTTAATCAGAAGATCTATTGATGAGCGAACGATAAAAGGCCAATGTTGGTGGCAAAAGTCTCAACGCTAACTTTCTTTTTATTTTTTTATTTACATCTACCGAATACAATAATTCTGTTAAACTGTTAAGAAATTATTTAGTAGTAGAAGAGTTGAAAATCACTGAACATTATTTTGATATTGGACGAACAAGAGACACAAACCAGGATTTCTGAGTCAAAGGATGAGTTAATTGTTTACAACTTCGTTTAATAAAACCTATCATAGAACAAGTCCTTGAAATAAGTGTAAGTAAAAACTTATTATTCGTTAAAAAATAACTCATAAATCGCTTATTGTTCTTTTTACATATTTATAAGCATAAAAAATAAATTCATCAACCCATCTTGCAACATCACCGGACAAACCTGGAACCTCCTTAACAAACAGTTCATTTGAGAAGCAAACTAGTTCTCTCCACCTTCTTCTTGTTCACCGTCCGGGAGGAAAACATTTCAATACTCACAATATAGGTAGATACGTTAATCCACGTAACCCTCGCGATATCACAACGGGCCAATTCGCTGTGTACTTGAAACCCAAACTGTGGCCGAAACCGAAACCAAATGTTCGGTCGGTCACTAAAGGAAAGTGAATCGCCAAACAGCTAGAGGCCTATAAGTCTTTTCAATGGCCTTTGTAGATATTATGAAAGTAACTTAAAAGAGAGGATACTGGAATATATTGATGAGAAGTCCATATATAGTATATATACCCAAGAACAATTCGTATTCAGAAGTGGACATAATTCCTCTCATAAGGTATAAAAACTTTGTCAACATATTAAAACAAAAAATATGAGGAAATTCAACTGGTATTGTATACTTAGACGTTGAAAAGGTTGATTGACTCTGTTTAGCACAATGGTCTTATTAACAATATGATTAAATTTGAATTTTCCCTATATTTGGTTCATGTTATTGAAAGCTTTTGTCAAACAGAAGATTCAAAGTGTTTTTTAATAGTGGCGTGTCAGTGTCAATGCATTATTATGCCGGCTCTCCCCAAGGCTCAATTATAAGTCCTGTTTTTATTTAACGTCTACACGTCTGATTTTCCACATCGTCTAAACTGCGATAGTGCAGTATACGCTGATGACACTGCAATATTTTCCTCGCATCGATTAAGTCTCAATATTGAGACAAATTTGCAAAGTGCTGGAAAAATGCAAGCAATCTTTTTTAGCAGGAAAAGATAGCATTGTTTCATTCCCAACAACGCCATCAACGGAGTGGGATAACTGCAAGAATTATTTTGGAATCCATTTCGACAAGAAGCTTACTTTTAAGCATCTTGAAGCCAACTACACATATTCTTTTTGTAATATTTTAATTAATTATTACTGTAATCTTTTTTTAGATTGTGTTAATCTATTTAACTATTAATTTATTTATTAACTTTACAGTAATACGATTTTACTATTTTTTATTACAAGTAAATATTATAAATATTTATAAATTTATTTTATTTTTTGTTATTTATTATTATTATATTATTTATATGTTTTGTTTAATTAAAATAGGAAAGCAATGCATACATTCATCGTAAATATCAATTGTCTTCGCCAGACACACAAGGAAAATGGCAATTCCCATCTCTTCTTACCCTAGAAGGTATGGCCAAAAAAAACGTTATGGTCTGAACAGATTAAACAGAAAATTCATTTCATCCCGAGAAGAAAGATTAAAAAACATGCTTTAATCACAACTATGAGAGTACCTGGTTTTCGATGGTTTTGGTTTCGAAATGATGAAATTTTCAAAGTTGTGCATTTTCCCAACTCCTTCGACTCTAAAAGTCAAAGCGGAATATCCTACTCTGACATCCTAAGTCTTTTACCGTGTGCCTTTTAAAAAGCTTTCATTAGGTTTAAGTGTCAACTTTGGATTGTAAGTGGTTGCATGTAAAAAAAAATATGAGCTGTACTCGACATGTGGATTTTATCCCGAAAAGTCGCATGTATTCATACTAACATGGTATTCGCATGTACATAGCATGCTGGTCAACTTTATTTTTAAAATATGTGCATTGTGATTTTTTAATCAAAATATCGAGAGTTAAGTGGTCCGCAATTGTTTTCTTCCTGTAGTTTGCCAAATTCATTTTGAGATGACTCAAATATACGACCACTTTGCTTTAACTTTATTGGAATAGATTTGGAACACGAGGTCCTCACACACTTTACGGTAGCCGTTCAATTTGGAAAATGAATCTGCTTCGGAGCCGACGTTTCAGAGAACACGCCACTTTTCCACTGCCCCGATCAGCGAACGGATTTTTTCTGGTGTTTACCTGCGCAGAATTTTCGACAGCGTGCAGTTGCTTTCCCACTCGGTGACCCTATCATGACTTTCTCACCAGGAGCCGAAAAATTAAATAAAATATAAAACAAACTACAAACCACAACTAGACCTCATAAATAATTGTTGCATGTGAAAAATTGGCGACAGTACGAATTCGTGCTATCGCATGTATTTTCCATGTGTCACTGCATGTGACCGTCTCGAATACGGGTAGTACACATACAACTATTTGGACGTCAGAATGACATAAGACCCGCATATACATGCGGCGATATCGAGTGTACAACTGGCTTTATAGACAAGACAGCTATAAAGTTTTTAAAGCTTAAATCATGTTAAATAATTTAATAGGGCCTATAGAAAACCAGTCTTTTGACTGAAAGATTTGGACTCGAACTAAAAAGGATGACGAAATCTGCCACGTTTTTGGTGCTGAAGTTTATCTAAAGACCGAAGAGCTTCTTTTCAATTTCGAGTCACTAGCGATGAATGTATCAACATTATCAATATAAAATAAACTGAAAAAACAAAATGTATTTGCAATGCTGACAAATTTGTCAACAACGCTTTAAATAACCTTATACTAGTAAGAGGTTGAAAAATTTAAGAAAACTTTATATACAAATAGGCAGCTAAGTTTTTGGACGCGGGATACTGAATTTGAAAGCCATTCAAGTTAATTCTTTTTAATGCGAACGTAATGATAAAAATTAATAATTTCTTACAATACTATTGTCATAATCTAATGCTAAATCATGTACCTAATGGAATACATAAAGATAAAAACAAAACTTTTGTCCATGAAGTAAAAGGAAATCTATTCGACGAAGTTAATTTGCTGAGTCAGAATGACTCATGCTGCGAAAAAATAAATAAATTCAAAATTCAAAAACGTAGCCCTTAACCATATTGAAAGTTTCGTCCATATCCATAAAACATGAGATGAATGACAAAACAAGAAATACATAAAAAAAATGACACTCAGTCTTACGTTCCAATCGCATTCTCAACTTTTGTCAATCTCCTGTTGTCTACGAAACTATACCAACTGTGTATCTTTCGAGGAATGTTGCACAATTGTGTTATTTCTGCAGTTTATGGTTAGTTATTTAAAAGTTTACCTTGTTACAGATATATTGAAGTCAAGTACTTAAATTTGTTCACAAGAAAATTTATAAATAAAAGAATTACGTTAATGACACATTTGGAGAGCGCTCAGGTTAATAATTATTAATTATTAATTATGCAACGCACAGGCTGAACTATTCAAAACATGCACCGGATTTCAGCAAGGAGAAGCATTGTCAGCGATTTCTTAAATCTTATCTTTGCAAAGATGGTGTCGCACTGTAGGCACTGTCTTTTCAAGCTTAAGGGATACGCAGACACGCAGTTGAAGCATTAAAGGCGATTGATTAACAGGCAAACCGGGTTGGTTTTGGAACGGATGAAAACAAACAACATATATATGCTGTCAACTGTCGAAAACCGTCGAACATAGCCTCGGCCAAAACATAACTAAATCAGCGGAGCTCCGACGGAGATTCATCTTGGGCAACCGTTGGTACTTCGGACACAACTAGGAAAAAAATCTTGCTCTAAAAAAATAGCCGTGATCTATGAAGCCGTATACTAGACGTAAAGCAAAGCAGCTGAGCAAATAAGAAAAATCCTAAGTCGGATATTAAGCCCTACCTGCAAGGAGAGCGAAAGGAGAGCCAGACATAACCGCGACCTATATGAGCTGTGCAAAGATGTGGATATAGTCCGGAAGGCCAAAATCTGTCAACTACGACGGATCGGCCACATCGAGAGAAGGGGCAATAATGCTCCCACGTAGAAAGACCTCAAATCCAAGCCATCAGTTTCTAGAAGATCGGGAAGATTAAACCTCCGGTTCAAGAATCAAGCAATCGCAGACGCTAGAAAGCTTGTTCTGGACCGTCATAACTATCTTAAATGCTTTTTTATCTCAAGCTTAAGAAGGATCGTTACCCGGATAGTTTTTTCCAAAATTTTTACAAAATTTGCAGACTGACAAAGTCATAAAAAGGACATTCTGCTAAAAATAAAAAAAAAATATTATAACTACAGTTTTTGAATCCTGAAAGAATTATTTTCATGTACAAAAAATGTAAATATTAGCAATAGGTTTAACATCACATGTTATTGAACCCTTGGATCAAAAACAAACCAGAATACCTCGAAGATTATACCGAATTAGTTTGCTTAGGGTTCTGAATTCGGTTTTTTAGCTTAAATTTGTTGGTCTTTTCCATGGTTTTGGGCACCCGGAAGGCTTACACTGGATAGGATATTATAAGCGTTATTGAGCTGAAATATGTCTCAATTCTTATTGCACGACAAAGGATAGCATTTATTTTAGATGGGAATGCGGCCTAAATTTTTTCACTATTCCCAGTTTACCGGTGATAGGATAAGACATGGAGACTGGGTGTCTGTATTTTAAGCCTTAGAAACACTTTTGGCTTTTTTGAAGAAATTTCGCGATGTATTTTAGCTCATTGCTTCATCGCTATCTATTCATTTTTCTTTTTTCGTAGTCATTCTTTTCTCTAATACATATGAAAAGTATTAAATAAAAGATAAGCTTTTAAAAAAACAAGAAAAAAATAAGTTTAAAAAGTTAAAAATTAAATTAAAATTCTCAAAAAACATAAACGATTAAACATCATTACGTACTTTCGAAACCCCTTATCTACGTAAACATCCATTAGAAACCTATATTTTCGCAAAGATTTCGTTATTGAGCTGTTGAGGCAAATAGATCAACATGGATTTTTAATTCCAAAACGCAAAATTAAATTGTGCAATTGGTTAACACCCATGAACCTGAGAACATTTTGAATGAACTGGAGAATTTAAAATTACAGTGCACCATACAATTTTGGAGTGAAGTTTCCCATCACAAAAATGCTTGTCATCTTCCAGCATTTGAAAATATTACCAATTTAGTATTTTGTTTTTTTTTATCATTACCATTCAGTTATTTCGAAGTCGAAATAGTATTCAGCCTTATGAACCTGCTCAAATAAAAAATTGAAATAGAATGAAAATAGAAATGTAAAATTGTCTTTTTCCAAAATAAAAACATGGATGAAAGTAATGGGAACTTGCCAATCATACTTAATGAATTAATAGCATACTTTTCAAAAATGCATTTCTATAATACTTTAAGTAAGTTAAAAAGTAAAAAAAAATAAAGAGCAAACTCCATTTCTTTATCTTCTTGCTCTTCATCTCTTCTTGTATATTATGTTTCGAATTTCAATTTATTTTTCTGAGTATACACCCTTAGGTTTTCCTTCAACAGTGTAACCTAGGTACAGGGTTTCGAACAAAATGTGCTAATGTCAATTCCATAATATTCTGGCTAGCTGCGTCATCAGGAATAATTATTTTGTTTGAAAAATTTATCAAACAAGTTAAATCAGTCAAGATTTTTAAAACATCGGAATTGTTGCTTTCAAATAAAAACTCTACTCTAGTTACTTCTATGTTTTTTCCTCATTATAAATCACACAAGTATTAAAATGAACTAAGGTAAGGGATGAAATTTTTATTTCTGATGATTATATTTTGATCTAAATATTCTTGTTGGAATAAAATGTATTTAACTCTTATATGCGAATATTTTCAGTAAGAAATATAATCTATGCAGCTCAAATATATTCAACAAGTGGAATATTATATTCTACTGTGGTCACACTGGTGGTGGGTAGCTTAATGGGTTGGTCTGATTCGTTGTACAAAAAAAAAACACTTTTTTTTCAATTTTATTTTTATAAGAAAAACTATATAATTTACTTTAATAAAACATATTCATGTTTTGAAAGATATTTTAAACTAATAAAAAAAGGTGTATTTATGTGCCGAAGTTGGTTATTCCACATTGACGTGCCAAACGGCTCCAAAGGATATACTACTGTGTCCAAAAAATAAGGTGACATTGTATTTATTTTGAAAATTCTTTATTTATTCTTCCAAATCAATTTCATCCCCTTCAAAGTAATCCGCTTCCGATGCAATGTACTTATGCCAACGGATTTTCCAATCTTTGAAA
Source organism: Orthonevra nobilis (assembly GCA_963555765.1). Taxonomy (NCBI): domain Eukaryota; kingdom Metazoa; phylum Arthropoda; class Insecta; order Diptera; family Syrphidae; genus Orthonevra; species Orthonevra nobilis. The sequence continues at coordinate 105,543,431 of OY743225.1, read as the reverse complement.
CACTGGTTGTAGTCACTTTCCGGGATGGCCTTCAGTTCCGTCTTCGCTGCGGCTGGAATCTCCTCTATCGTATCAAAAAGGTGTCCCCGGAGCGGTCTTTTGAGCTTGTTGAACAGCCAGAAGTCGCACGGCGCCAGATTAGGTGAATACGGTGGTTGCGGAACGATATGGGTTGAGTTTTTGGCGAAATGATCACGAATTACGAGTACGGTATGGGATGGTGCATTATCGTGGTGTAAAAACCAAGAATTGTCTTTTCACAATTCCGGCCTTTTTAGGCGGATAGCGTTACGCAAACGACGCATAACGTTGAAATAATATTCCTTGTTGACTATTTGGCCGGTTGGAAGGAATTCATAAAGCACAACACCACGATAATCGAAGAAAACAGTCAACATGACCTTGATTTTTGAGCGACTTTGGCGCGGTTTATTTGGTCTCGGCTCTCCTTTGGCACGATATTCGCTCGAACAGCTGGGTGGCGGAGTTGGTAGAGCGCCTGCCTTTCAATTGATTCAATTGATAGGTCCCAGGTTCGATTCCTAGAGTAGTGGTCTAGTTTTTCGAATCTGGTCCAGTCACCATTTGCCATTGGGATCAAGTTAATGGCACTATCACTAGATTGGTCGACCAGTGATAGAAGTCTGACTAATGGGTGGCTTTGTTGTTGTGGTTGTTGTATCGGCTTAGTTCCTAATTCGTGTTTTCAAAATAGCTCTGTTTGTGTAGATTGTGTGTAGATGGCATAACACTGACAGCGGGGGTGTCTAAGCTAAATCTTCCAAACTTTCAAAGTTGTTGAATGTCGAACAAAATCCTGTGAATTAGGTTAAAGTTAATAGGTCGATATCAAAAACCTCCGTCCCGTTTCGGGCTCCACCCACGGAAGTGAGTTGAAACCAATTACACCTGAGTTTCTCAAACCACTACACATTCTTCTCCTAATTCTTCCGCTCGCTCTGTGCTACACGCATTATAAGAGTCCTAATATCCTCTTGAAGAGCGAGCAAATAATTAAAAAAATTAAAAAAAAAAATTGATCGGTTGTTTCGGGGTCGTAAGCATAGATCCAAGTCTCATCGCCAGTTATAATGCGTTTCATGACATCCTGGTAGTCGGAAAGCATTGTTTCACACACTTCAACGCGACGCTTTTTTTTCCAAAAAATTCAATGTTTTCGGTACCAGTCGAGATTTGACGCGCTTGAGGCCCAAAGCATCCTTCAAAATGGTATTGACTGAGTCTTTCGATAAGTCAACTTCATCAGCAAGGTATCTAATCGTTAATCGATGGTTTTTCAACACCAAATCTTTGATTTGTTGGACGTGAGCTTCATCGGTTGAGGTTGAGGGTCGCCCAGAACGCTCTTCGTCTTCGACACGTTCACGGCCGGCTTGGAAATCACTAAACCACTTGTAAACATTTTTTTAGACATAGCCTCATCATCAAAGGCTTTCTGCACCATCCTCAACGTATCCGCAGCAGAAAATTGATTCCGCAAACAAAATTTAATGCAAATTCTTTGCTCAATAAATTTCGACATCGCAAAAAACGAAAAACTCACTTTTAGCAGCTCACAAAACGACGCGTATCTCAAACACTATGAATATATTTTGACATGAAATATCACATAGATGTCACTGACAGTACTACCAACCTAAAAAGAAAGAAAAATTTCCAAATCCTTCGACGCGCGCAGTTTAAATTCATATGTCACCTTATTTTTTGGACACAGTAGTATATACATGTATAGTGTTTATTCTATGTTAACAATATAGTTTTTCTTTTTGTACAAAAAATCAGAACAGCCCCTCAATGTGGTCTCTGCTGTTTCCTGGGCGGCATTGTGCCTACATATTTTTTGAATTTCGTAATTGGTAATATATATGTCTGGTATACCGAGGGTACCAATGTTACACCTCCTTTTTGATTGGCCGGATGCAGGTTTCTGACAGTCGGACTATAAATCAAACTGCTTCACATGAGTGGTTAGAATCGGCATAAGTGCCTCTGAACGTTTGCATATCCAGAATGTCTGACTGATATATTTCGTCAAACAACGTGTGCTCGATTTACAAAAAAAAAAGTAGCAAATGGACGGTTTCATGTAAAATACGGTCAAGATTACTCTGCATGTATAGAAACTGCCACAGGTGTTTTACAAGGAAGGTATTGAATTAGTAGCTCAATACCTGACAGCAGTTTTAACTTCTAACTTTATTAATACACTCCCATAGTTACGAAAGTTCATTAGCGAAACCCACTAAATTGACGATGAACTACAAAAGAGGTTGATATCGTGCACCTTTTTTTTTATTAATTTCCTTCCAAAAATAATTCCCTCAGAGTCAATATTCAAATGTCAAATATGTCATGTTTATAATTTTTGTTAAAAAAAATTGTCTTATATAAAATCAGAACTGAAAAAAGTTTAGCCCTTGTTGTTGAGCCAAAAATATTTAAATTGTAGTTATAAGTCTAGTCTTAAGTCAAAAATTGTAAATATTAAATGAAATAAAAATAATCAGCTTATTTTCTTGGCAAAAAAGCCTCAGCTGCCGCTGATCAGTCCTCAAAAGTGGTATGATTGAGCTGCTATACGCCTTAAATAATCAACATTCAAAAAGACTGTAAGAAGAACCAAAACCAAGGAGAATCGAAATTCAGATATTGCTTGAAAACTAAAGTTACGCTCTGGTTACGGGCTTAATTCGCTAAACAATTAACACTGAATGGAGCCCTTTTTGCATGGATCTTTTCACAAGTTCAGAAATCTGCAACCGATAAGGCAGCTAAACCGATCCATAAGATGAAAGTGCTCATCATAACTGTATGACTGCTGACAAATGCTAAAAACCAACATAAAACCACCTTGAAAATATGTCAGAAAGTGTTATGCATACATTAAAGTAAACTTCCCCCAGCAGCCAACATAAAACATAAAGCAATATAACTCGAAACATGTCATTCACTCAAAACACCATTTCTGATTTAACAATATTAATATTTTATTACTTACCCACGGCAGTTATTATACCCAAAAAACGTATAACAGGTCTCAGGCAATCACAGGGCTCCGCCGTTTGGCGACGTCGTCGATTTATTTGGTTCATTGTAGTAATCCTTAGCTTCAACCTCAATATAATTCCTTGGCTGTGTACCAGCCAATCCAAACCCTTTCCCAACTACAAATACGAACACGAAACCGAATAATTTGAATTATCAGCAAAAAAAAAGAAACCAAAACACAAAAAAAAAGAAACAGAAAAAAATCAACCAAGTCAATATGCTTCCCACACCAGGCTATAACACCAAGCCCAAGTACACTGATCCAACGTCGACGACATCCAAGTCAAAGTTTGTGCCGTTGTCGACGACATTCGAAACCGATAGCCAAGAATTCAAAGGACACCGAGTCCCACCGAGGACACACTAGTATTATTTTTGTTATTTGTTGTATCTCATCCAACTTGTAATTCGCATACACATATTTGTAGTTTTCATCATAAGCTACCGACATTCGGTACCATGCGTTGAATATAAATCAACTTTGCTTTTTTTTGGCAACGATTCTCTCGAAAGATGTACTACATAAAAATCCACTCGAAATGAATGTTATGTCCTTTTCTGTAACAACCTCTTGTCCCCTCGTACCCTGTTCACTTCACGTTTATTCATCTCAACATTGCACAGACATTAAAACATGCAAAGTTTAAATATAATAATTGCATAGTTATGCGACTTTATGTGACAGAATCCGCTCCGTTTAATAATTTATGGACACATTAAGTAACTCGACACAATAAAAGATTTGAACCGTCGCGTCAAACCGAAATGAAAATTAAAAGCAGTTACGAGAAAAGCATGATTCAAAACACTGCACTTGTGGGGAAGCTCGAGCGAGTTTTCTAATCTATATTTTGTTCCTACCGAAGCCGGGAAGCGAATGAATTCTATTTGGCCAAAATCATTTGTGGTAGCTCAACAATTTTTACTGCTGACATGGTAAATGCTCGGGCTGTATCTCTTTCTCGCAGCATAATGCGCATCTTTTGCTCTCTTTTAGAAAAATGAAAAGCTTCGTGTTTTCGGCCCGCCAAGGAGATGTGTATAAATCTGAGTTTTCTCTCATTTGTCCCTTCAATCGGCAGCATGAGGAAAACAGATTTTGCTGCCTTAGTGGGAACGTAACTTGTCCACGGTGCAGGAGATAATGTCACTTGACTATGGAAAGTCAGAAAAATATACATACATATGTATATGTATGGACTGTGTTTACATCTCTAAATAAAAGAGGTTGATAAACTGATGTAATCAGTATTCAACGTGAGGACAGGCGCACTTGTGCGAGAACAGACTGAAAATTAAGTTGAGGATATTCAAATGTGCACCGGGACATCGCATTTGTTTATATGTTTATATACATATAAGGATGTAGGTACTTTTTTGATCATCGCAAAAGAGATAAAACTCTTATTTTGAGAACTCTAATAAGGTAAAAACATATTGTATCGAACTCAAACACATACTTATGTAAGTGGATAATTTTCTGGTCTTACTAGTTAATTTGGCATTGTCGCAAGTGGATACTTTCTGCGAGGAACCATGGAGATAAATCAACGTGTATTTATGTATGTTGGTGTTTTTCTATTAAGAAATGTAAACAACAGCAGAGAGGCCAGCATAAACGAGTTCCGAGACGGGGAAAGGAGGGTCATTCCATTTAGGAAAAGCGACCCTGTCGACCTTTAGAAGGCCGAGGGCTAATTGCTTCTGCATCCCCATTTTCTCAGAATATTGAAGGGCCTTATATATTTTTTCGCTGGCCCAGTCTATCATGCTAATTTCTGAAAAACCAACGAGTCTCATGATGAGGATTGTTGATTTTTAAATTTTAACACATTTTTTAAAAAGTATGCAGAAATCAGGCAACTACATCAAATGGAAAAAATTATTTCACACCCGCACATATTCATCTGCGCTCAAGCCCTCTAAGAATTTTGAGAAACAACAAAATGAGCTTCAATCTGGCCATCATGTAAACACGTTTTTTTTTCAATTGTAAACTGCGAATAAATTCTTAGTTGATTCTGGCAAAAATGTAATTTTTTCATCATTTTTTGTGGACTATAGCCCACGATTTTAAAATGCACTTTTTTCATAAATTTTAAATATTTAAATATTGATATATTGATCGTTATAGAGCCTTCAAACTGAGCTCATAGACATTGAATTTGTTTCAAACAACCGTTTTTTGTGGGAAATATCGACAAATAAGTTAATGGCAAATATGCCTTTTTTTCATCTTTTTTTGTGGACTATAGCCCACGATTTTAAAATGCACTTTTTTCATAAATTTTAAATATTTAAATATTGATATATTGATCGTTATAGAGCCTTCAAACTGAGCTCATAGACATTGAATTTGTTTCAAACAACCGTTTTTTGTGGGAAATATCGACAAATAAGTTAATGGCAAATATGCCTTTTTTTCATCTTTTTTGTGGACTATAGCCCACGATTTTAAAATGCACTTTTTTCATAAATTTTAAATATTTAAATATTGATATATTGATCGTTATAGAGCCTTCAAACTGAGCTCATAGACATTGAATTTGTTTCAAACAACCGATTTTTGTGGGAAATATCGACAAATAAGTTAATGGCAAAAATGACTTTTTTTCATCATTTTTGTGGACTATAGCCCACGATTTTAAAATGCACTTTTTTCATGACTTTGAACTATATTCAAACTGAGCTATTGATCCTTACAGAGCCTTCAAACTGAGCTCATAGACATTGAATTTGTTTCAAACAACCGTTTTTTGAGGGAAATATCGACAAATAAGTTAATGGCAAAAATGCCTTTTTTGCATCATTTTTTGTGGACTATAGCCCACGATTTTAAAATACACTTTTTTCATGACTTTGAACTATATTCAAACTGAGCTATTGATCCTTATAGAGCCTTCAAACTGAGCTCAAGACATTGAATTTGTTTCAAACAACCGTTTTTTGTGGGAAATATCGACAAATAAGTTAATGGCAAAAATGCCTTTTTTTCATCTTTTTTTGTGGACTATAGCCCACGATTTTAAAATGCACTTTTTTCATGACTTTGAACTATATTCAAACTGAGCTATTGATCCTTATAGAGCCTTCAAACAGAGCTCATAGACATTGAATTTGTTTCAAACAACCGTTTTTTGTGGGAAATATCGACAAATAAGTTAATGGCAAAAATGCCTTTTTTTCATCTTTTTTTGTGGACTATAGCCCACGATTTTAAAATGCACTTTTTTCATAAATTTTAAATATTTAAATATTTATATATTGATCGTTATAGAGCCTTCAAACTGAGCTCATAGACATTGAATTTGTTTCAAACAACCGTTTTTTGTGGGAAATATCGACAAATAAGTTAATGGCAAAAATGCCTTTTTTTCATCTTTTTTGTGGACTATAGCCCACGATTTTAAAATGCACTTTTTTCATAAATATGAAGTATATATAAACTGATATGCTGATCCTTATAGAGCCTTAAAACTGAGCTCATAGACAGTGAATTTGTTTCATACAACCGTTTTTTGAGGGAAATATCGACATTTAAGTTTAAGGCAAAAATGCCTTTTTTGCATCATTTTTTGTGGACTATAGCCCACGATTTTAAAATGCACTTTTTTCATAAATTTTAAATATTTAAATATTTATATATTGATCGTTATAGAGCCTTCAAACTGAGCTCATAGACATTGAATTTGTTTCAAACAACCGTTTTTTGGGGGAAATATCGACAAATAAGTTAATGGCAAAAATGCCTTTTTTTCATCTTTTTTTGTGGACTATAGCCCACGATTTTAAAATGCACTTTTTTCATAAATTTTAAATATTTAAATATTGATATATTGATCGTTATAGAGCCTTCAAACTGAGCTCATAGACATTGAATTTGTTTCAAACAACCGTTTTTTGTGGGAAATATCGACAAATAAGTTAATGGCAAATATGCCTTTTTTTCATCTTTTTTTGTGGACTATAGCCCACGATTTTAAAATGCACTTTTTTCATAAATTTTAAATATTTAAATATTGATATATTGATCGTTATAGAGCCTTCAAACTGAGCTCATAGACATTGAATTTGTTTCAAACAACCGATTTTTGTGGGAAATATCGACAAATAAGTTAATGGCAAAAATGCCTTTTTTTCATCATTTTTGTGGACTATAGCCCACGATTTTAAAATGCACTTTTTTCATGACTTTGAACTATATTCAAACTGAGCTATTGATCCTTACAGAGCCTTCAAACTGAGCTCATAGACATTGAATTTGTTTCAAACAACCGTTTTTTGAGGGAAATATCGACAAATAAGTTAATGGCAAAAATGCCTTTTTTGCATCATTTTTTGTGGACTATAGCCCACGATTTTAAAATACACTTTTTTCATGACTTTGAACTATATTCAAACTGAGCTATTGATCCTTATAGAGCCTTCAAACTGAGCTCAAGACATTGAATTTGTTTCAAACAACCGTTTTTTGTGGGAAATATCGACAAATAAGTTAATGGCAAAAATGCCTTTTTTTCATCTTTTTTTGTGGACTATAGCCCACGATTTTAAAATGCACTTTTTTCATAAATTTTAAATATTTAAATATTTATATATTGATCGTTATAGAGCCTTCAAACTGAGCTCATAGACATTGAATTTGTTTCAAACAACCGTTTTTTGTGGGAAATATCGACAAATAAGTTAATGGCAAAAATGCCTTTTTTTCATCTTTTTTTGTGGACTATAGCCCACGATTTTAAAATGCACTTTTTTCATAAATATGAAGTATATATAAACTGATATGCTGATCCTTATAGAGCCTTAAAACTGAGCTCATAGACAGTGAATTTGTTTCATACAACCGTTTTTTGAGGGAAATATCGACATTTAAGTTTAAGGCAAAAATGCCTTTTTTGCATCATTTTTTGTGGACTATAGCCCACGATTTTAAAATGCACTTTTTTCATAAATTTTAAATATTTATAAACTGATGTATTGATCCTTATAGAGCCTTCAAACTGAGCTCATAGACAGTGAATTTGTTTCAAACGACCGTTTTTTGAGGAAAATATCTCCAAATCAGTTAAAGGCAAAAATGCCTTTTTTGCATCATTTTTTGTGGACTATAGCCCACGATTTTAAAATGCACTTTTTTCATAAATATGAAGTATATATAAACTGATATGTTTATCCTTATAGAGCCTTAAAACTGAGCTCATAGACAGTGAATTTGTTTCAAACAACCGTTTTTTGAGGGAAATATCGACAAATAAGTTAATGGCAAATATGCCTTTTTTTCATCTTTTTTTGTGGACTATAGCCCACGATTTTAAAATGCACTTTTTTCATAAATTTTAAATATTTAAATATTGATATATTGATCGTTATAGAGCCTTCAAACTGAGCTCATAGACATTGAATTTGTTTCAAACAACCGATTTTTGTGGGAAATATCGACAAATAAGTTAATGGCAAAAATGCCTTTTTTTCATCATTTTTGTGGACTATAGCCCACGATTTTAAAATGCACTTTTTTCATGACTTTGAACTATATTCAAACTGAGCTATTGATCCTTACAGAGCCTTCAAACTGAGCTCATAGACATTGAATTTGTTTCAAACAACCGTTTTTTGAGGGAAATATCGACAAATAAGTTAATGGCAAAAATGCCTTTTTTGCATCATTTTTTGTGGACTATAGCCCACGATTTTAAAATACACTTTTTTCATGACTTTGAACTATATTCAAACTGAGCTATTGATCCTTATAGAGCCTTCAAACTGAGCTCAAGACATTGAATTTGTTTCAAACAACCGTTTTTTGTGGGAAATATCGACAAATAAGTTAATGGCAAAAATGCCTTTTTTTCATCTTTTTTTGTGGACTATAGCCCACGATTTTAAAATGCACTTTTTTCATAAATTTTAAATATTTAAATATTTATATATTGATCGTTATAGAGCCTTCAAACTGAGCTCATAGACATTGAATTTGTTTCAAACAACCGTTTTTTGTGGGAAATATCGACAAATAAGTTAATGGCAAAAATGCCTTTTTTTCATCTTTTTTTGTGGACTATAGCCCACGATTTTAAAATGCACTTTTTTCATAAATATGAAGTATATATAAACTGATATGCTGATCCTTATAGAGCCTTAAAACTGAGCTCATAGACAGTGAATTTGTTTCATACAACCGTTTTTTGAGGGAAATATCGACATTTAAGTTTAAGGCAAAAATGCCTTTTTTGCATCATTTTTTGTGGACTATAGCCCACGATTTTAAAATGCACTTTTTTCATAAATTTTAAATATTTATAAACTGATGTATTGATCCTTATAGAGCCTTCAAACTGAGCTCATAGACAGTGAATTTGTTTCAAACGACCGTTTTTTGAGGAAAATATCTCCAAATCAGTTAAAGGCAAAAATGCCTTTTTTGCATCATTTTTTGTGGAGTATAGCCCACGATTTTAAAATGCACTTTTTTCATAAATTTTAAATATTTATAAACTGATGTATTGATCCTTATAGAGCCTTCAAACTGAGCTCATAGACAGTGAATTTGTTTCAAACAACCGTTTTTTGAGGAAAATATCTCCAAATCAGTTAAAGGCAAAAATGCCTTTTTTGCATCATTTTTTGTGGACTATAGCCCACGATTTTAAAATGCACTTTTTTCATAAATATGAAGTATATATAAACTGATATGTTTATCCTTATAGAGCCTTAAAACTGAGCTCATAGACAGTGAATTTGTTTCAAACAACCGTTTTTTGAGGGAAATATCGACATTTAAGTTTAAGGCAAAAATGCCTTTTTTGCATCATTTTTTGTGGACTATAGCCCACGATTTTAAAATGCACTTTTTTCATAAATTTTAAATATTTATAAACTGATGTATTGATCCTTATAGAGCCTTCAAACTGAGCTCATAGACAGTGAATTTGTTTCAAACAACCGTTTTTTGAGGAAAATATCTCCAAATCAGTTAAAGGCAAAAATGCCTTTTTTGCATCATTTTTTGTGGACTATAGCCCACGATTTTAAAATGCACTTTTTTCATAAATATGAAGTATATATGAACTGATATGTTTATCCTTATAGAGCCTTAAAACTGAGCTCATAGACACTGAATTTGTTTCATACAACCGTTTTTTGGGGGAAATATCGACAAATAAGTTAATGGCAAAAATGCCTTTTTTTCATCTTTTTTTTGTGGACTATAGGCCACGATTTTAAAATGCACTTTTTTCATGAATATGAACTATATTCAAACTGAGCTATTGATCCTTACAGAGCCTTCAAACTGAGCTCATAGACATTGAATTTGTTTCAAACAACCGTTTTTTGGGAAAATATCGACAAATCAGTTAATTGCAAAAATGCCTTTTTTTCATCATTTTTTGTGGACTATAGCCCACGATTTTAAAATGCACTTTTCATAAAAATATAGTATGTGTAAACTGATACGTTGATCCTTATAGAGCCTTCAAACTGAGCTCATAGACAGTGAATTTGTTTCAAACAACCGTTTTTTGGGGAAATATCGACAAATAAGTTAATCGCAAAAATGCCTTTTTTTCATCATTTTTTGTGGACTATAGCCCACGATTTTAAAATGCACTTTTTTCATGAATATGAACTATATTCAAACTGAGCTATTGATCCTTACAGAGCCTTCAAACTGAGCTCATAGACAGTGAATTTGTTTCAAACAACCGTTTTTTGGGGGAAATATCGACAAATAAGTTAATCGCAAAAATGCCTTTTTTCATCATTTTTTGTGGACTATAGCCCACGATTTTAAAATGCACTTTTTTCATAAAAATATAGTATGTGTAAACTGATACGTTGATCCTTATAGAGCCTTCAAACTGAGCTCAGTGAATTTGTTTCAAACAACCGTTTTTTGGGGGAAATATCGACAAATAAGTTAATGGCAAAAATGCCTTTTTTTTCATCTTTTTTTGTGGACTATAGCCCACGATATTAAAATGCACTTTTTTCCTGAATATGAAGTTTATGTAAACTGATGTGTTGATCCTAATAAAGCCTTCAAACTGGGCTCATAGACAGTGAATTTGTTTCAAACAACCGTTTTTTGTGGGAAATATCGACAAATAAGTTAATCGCAAAAATGCCTTTTTTTCATCATTTTTTGTGGACTATAGCCCACGATTTTAAAATGCACTTTTTTCATAAAAATATAGTATATGTAAACTGATACGTTGATCCTTATAGAGCCTTCAAACTGAGCTCAGTGAATTTGTTTCAAACAACCGTTTTTTGGGGGAAATATCGACAAATAAGTTAATCGCAAAAATGCCTTTTCTTCATCATTTTTTGTGGACGATAGCCCACGATTTTAAAATGCACTTTTTTCATGAATATGAAGTTTATGTAAACATATGTTGATCCTCATAGAGCCTTCAAACAGAGCTCATAGACAGTGAATTTGTTTCAAACAACCGTTTTTTGTGGGAAATATCGAAAAATAAGTTAATGGCAAAAATGCCTTTTTTTCATCATTTTTGTGGACTATAGCCCACGATTTTAAAATGCACTTTTTTCATGAATATGAACTATATTCAAACTGAGCTATTGATCCTTACAGAGCCTTCAAACTGAGCTCATAGACAGTGAATTTGTTTCAAACAACCGTTTTTTGGGGGAAATATCGACAAATCAGTTAACGGCAAAAATGCCTTTTTTTCATCATTTTTTGTGGACTATAGCCCACGATTTTAAAATGCACTTTTTTCATGAATATGAACTATATTCAAACTGAGCTTTTGATCCTTACAGAGCCTTCAAACTGAGCTCATAGACAGTGAATTTGTTTCAAACAACCGTTTTTTGGGGAAATATCGACAAATTAGTTAATTGCAAAAATGCCTTTTTTTCATCATTTTTTGTGGACTATAGCCCACGATTTTAAAATGCACTTTTCATAAAAATATAGTATATGTAAACTGATATGTTGTTCCTTATAGAGCCTTCAAACTGAGCTCATAGACAGTGAATTTGTTTCAAACAACCGTTTTTTGGGGGTTTCATCATTTTTTGTGGACTATAGCCCACGATTTTAAAATGCACTTTTTTCATGAATATGAACTATATTCAAACTGAGCTTTTGATCCTTACAGAGCCTTCAAACTGAGCTCATAGACAGTGAATTTGTTTCAAACAACCGTTTTTTGGGGGAAATATCGACAAATAAGTTAATCGCAAAAATGCCTTTTCTTCATCATTTTTTGTGGACGATAGCCCACGATTTTAAAATGCACTTTTTTCATGAATATGAAGTTTATGTAAACATATGTTGATCCTCATAGAGCCTTCAAACAGAGCTCATAGACAGTGAATTTGTTTCAAACAACCGTTTTTTGTGGGAAATATCGAAAAATAAGTTAATGGCAAAAATGCCTTTTTTTCATCATTTTTTGTGGACTATAGCCCACGATTTTAAAATGCACTTTTTTCATGAATATGAACTATATTCAAACTGAGCTATTGATCCTTACAGAGCCTTCAAACTGAGCTCATAGACAGTGAATTTGTTTCAAACAACCGTTTTTTGGGGGAAATATCGACAAATCAGTTAACGGCAAAAATGCCTTTTTTTCATCATTTTTTGTGGACTATAGCCCACGATTTTAAAATGCACTTTTTTCATGAATATGAACTATATTCAAACTGAGCTTTTGATCCTTACAGAGCCTTCAAACTGAGCTCATAGACAGTGAATTTGTTTCAAACAACCGTTTTTTGGGGGAAATATCGACAAATTAGTAATTGCAAAAATGCCTTTTTTTCATCATTTTTTGTGGACTATAGCCCACGATTTTAAAATGCACTTTTTTCATAAAAATATAGTATGTGTAAACTGATACGTTGATCCTTATAGAGCCTTCAAACTGAGCTCAGTGAATTTGTTTCAAACAACCGTTTTTTGGGGGAAATATCGACAAATAAGTTAATGGCAAAAATGCCTTTTTTTTCATCTTTTTTTGTGGACTATAGCCCACGATATTAAAATGCACTTTTTTCCTGAATATGAAGTTTATGTAAACTGATGTGTTGATCCTAATAAAGCCTTCAAACTGGGCTCATAGACAGTGAATTTGTTTCAAACAACCGTTTTTTGTGGGAAATATCGACAAATAAGTTAATGGCAAAAATGCCTTTTTTTCATCTTTTTTGTGGACTATAGCCCACGATTTTAAAATGCACTTTTTTCATAAAAATATAGTATGTGTAAACTGATACGTTGATCCTTATAGAGCCTTCAAACTGAGCTCAGTGAATTTGTTTCAAACAACCGTTTTTTGGGGAAATATCGACAAATAAGTTAATGGCAAAAATGCCTTTTTTTTCATCTTTTTTTGTGGACTATAGCCCACGATATTAAAATGCACTTTTTTCCTGAATATGAAGTTTATGTAAACTGATGTGTTGATCCTAATAAAGCCTTCAAACTGGGCTCATAGACAGTGAATTTGTTTCAAACAACCGTTTTTTGTGGGAAATATCGACAAATAAGTTAATCGCAAAAATGCTTTTTTTCATCATTTTTTGTGGACTATAGCCCACGATTTTAAAATGCACTTTTTTCATGAATATGAACTATATTCAAACTGAGCTTTTGATCCTTACAGAGCCTTCAAACTGAGCTCATAGACAGTGAATTTGTTTCAAACAACCGTTTTTTGGGGGAAATATCGACAAATTAGTTAATTGCAAAATGCCTTTTTTTCATCATTTTTTGTGGACTATAGCCCACGATTTTAAAATGCACTTTTCATAAAAATATAGTATATGTAAACTGATATGTTGTTCCTTATAGAGCCTTCAAACTGAGCTCATAGACAGTGAATTTGTTTCAAACAACCGTTTTTTGGGGGAAATATCGACAAATAAGTTAATCGCAAAAATGCCTTTTTTTCATCATTTTTTGTGGACTATAGCCCACGATTTTAAAATGCACTTTTTTCATGAATATGAACTATATTCAAACTGAGCTTTTGATCCTTACAGAGCCTTCAAACTGAGCTCATAGACAGTGAATTTGTTTCAAACAACCGTTTTTTGGGGGAAATATCGACAAATTAGTTAATTGCAAAAATGCCTTTTTTTCATCATTTTTTGTGGACTATAGCCCACGATTTTAAAATGCACTTTTCATAAAAATATAGTATATGTAAACTGATATGTTGTTCCTTATAGAGCCTTCAAACTGAGCTCATAGACAGTGAATTTGTTTCAAACAACCGTTTTTTGGGGGAAATATCGACAAATAAGTTAATCGCAAAAATGCCTTTTTTTCATCATTTTTTGTGGACTATAGCCCACGATTTTAAAATGCCACTTTTTTCATGAATATGAACTATATTCAAACTGAGCTATTGATCCTTACAGAGCCTTCAAACTGAGCTCATAGACAGTGAATTTGTTTCAAACAACCGTTTTTTGGGGAAATATCGACAAATAAGTTAATCGCAAAAATGCCTTTTTTTCATCATTTTTTGTGGACTATAGCCCACGATTTTAAAATGCACTTTTTTCATAAAAATATAGTATATGTAAACTGATACGTTGATCCTTATAGAGCCTTCAAACTGAGCTCAGTGAATTTGTTTCAAACAACCGTTTTTTGGGGGAAATATCGACAAATAAGTTAATGGCAAAAATGCCTTTTTTTTCATCTTTTTTTGTGGACTATAGCCCACGATATTAAAATGCACTTTTTTCCTGAATATGAAGTTTATGTAAACTGATGTGTTGATCCTAATAAAGCCTTCAAACTGGGCTCATAGACAGTGAATTTGTTTCAAACAACCGTTTTTTGTGGGAAATATCGACAAATAAGTTAATGGCAAAAATGCCTTTTCTTCATCATTTTTTGTGGACGATAGCCCACGATTTTAAAATGCACTTTTTCATGAATATGAAGTTTATGTAAACTGATGTGTTGATCCTCATAGAGCCTTCAAACAGAGCTCATAGACAGTGAATTTGTTTCAAACAACCGTTTTTTGTGGGAAATATCGAAAAATAAGTTAATGGCAAAAATGCCTTTTTTTCATCATTTTTTGTGGACTATAGCCCACGATTTTAAAATGCACTTTTTTCATGAATATGAACTATATTCAAACTGAGCTATTGATCCTTACAGAGCCTTCAAACTGAGCTCATAGACAGTGAATTTGTTTCAAACAACCGTTTTTTGGGGAAATATCGACAAATTAGTTAATCGCAAAAATGCCTTTTTTTCATCATTTTTTGTGGACTATAGCCCACGATTTTAAAATGCACTTTTTTCATAAAAATATAGTATATGTAAACTGATACGTTGATCCTTATAGAGCCTTCAAACTGAGCTCAGTGAATTTGTTTCAAACAACCGTTTTTTGGGGGAAATATCGACAAATATGTTAATGGCAAAAATGCCTTTTCTTCATCATTTTTTGTGGACGATAGCCCCACGATTTTAAAATGCACTTTTTTCATGAATATGAAGTTTATGGTAAACTGATGTGTTGATCCTCATAGAGCCTTCAAACAGAGCTCATAGACAGTGAATTTGTTTCAAACAACCGTTTTTTGTGGGAAATATCGAAAAATAAGTTAATGGCAAAAATGCCTTTTTTTCATCATTTTTTGTGGACTATAGCCCACGATTTTAAAATGCACTTTTTTCATGAATATGAACTATATTCAAACTGAGCTATTGATCCTTACAGAGCCTTCAAACTGAGCTCATAGACAGTGAATTTGTTTCAAACAACCGTTTTTTGGGGGAAATATCGACAAATTAGTTAATCGCAAAAATGCCTTTTTTTCATCATTTTTTGTGGACTATAGCCCACGATTTTAAAATGCACTTTTTTCATGAATATGAACTATATTCAAACTGAGCTATTGATCCTTACAGAGCCTTCAAACTGAGCTCATAGACAGTGAATTTGTTTCAAACAACCGTTTTTTGGGGAAATATCGACAAATTAGTTAATCGCAAAAATGCCTTTTCTTCATCATTTTTTGTGGACGATAGCCCACGATTTTAAAATGCACTTTTTTCATGAATATGAAGTTTATGTAAACTGATGTGTTGATCCTCATAGAGCCTTCAAACAGAGCTCATAGACAGTGAATTTGTTTCAAACAACCGTTTTTTGTGGGAAATATCGACAAATAAGTTAATCGCAAAAATGCCTTTTTTTCATCATTTTTTGTGGACTATAGCCCACGATTTTAAAATGCACTTTTTTCATGAATATGAACTATATTCAAACTGAGCTATTGATCCTTACAGAGCCTTCAAACTGAGCTCATAGACAGTGAATTTGTTTCAAACAACTGTTTTTTGGGGGAAATATCGACAAATTAGTTAATCGCAAAATGCCTTTTTTTCATCATTTTTTGTGGACTATAGCCCACGATTTTAAAATGCACTTTTTTCATAAAAATATAGTATATGTAAATGATACGTTGATCCTTATAGAGCCTTCAAACTGAGCTCAGTGAATTTGTTTCAAACAACCGTTTTTTGGGGAAATATCGACAAATAAGTTAATCGCAAAAATGCCTTTTCTTCATCATTTTTTGTGGACGATAGCCCACGATTTTAAAATGCACTTTTTTCATGAATATGAAGTTTATGTAAACTGATGTGTTGATCCTCATAGAGCCTTCAAACAGAGCTCATAGACAGTGAATTTGTTTCAAACAACCGTTTTTTGTGGGAAATATCGACAAATAAGTTAATCGCAAAAATGCCTTTTTTTCATCATTTTTTGTGGACTATAGCCCACGATTTTAAAATGCACTTTTTTCATAAAAATATAGTATATGTAAACTGATACGTTGATCCTTATAGAGCCTTCAAACTGAGCTCAGTGAATTTGTTTCAAACAACCGTTTTTTGGGGGAAATATCGACAAATAAGTTAATCGCAAAAATGCCTTTTCTTCATCATTTTTTGTGGACGATAGCCCACGATTTGAAATGCACTTTTTTCATGAATATGAAGTTTATGTAAACTGATGTGTTGATCCTCATAGAGCCTTCAAACAGAGCTCATAGACAGTGAATTTGTTTCAAACAACCGTTTTTTGTGGGAAATATCGACAAATAAGTTAATCGCAAAAATGCCTTTTTTTCATCATTTTTTGTGGACTATAGCCCACGATTTTAAAATGCACTTTTTTCATAAAAATATAGTATATGTAAACTGATACGTTGATCCTTATAGAGCCTTCAAACTGAGCTCAGTGAATTTGTTTCAAACAACCGTTTTTTGGGGGAAATATCGACAAATAAGTTAATGGCAAAAATGCCTTTTCTTCATCATTTTTTGTGGACGATAGCCCACGATTTTAAAATGCACTTTTTTCATGAATATGAAGTTTATGTAAACTGATGTGTTGATCCTCATAGAGCCTTCAAACAGAGCTCATAGACAGTGAATTTGTTCAAACAACCGTTTTTTGGGGGAAATATCGACAAATAAGTTAATGGCAAAAATGCCTTTTCTTCATCATTTTTTGTGGACGATAGGCCCACGATTTTAAATGCACTTTTTTCATGAATATGAACTATATTCAAACTGAGCTTTTGATCCTTACAGAGCCTTCAAACTGAGCTCATAGACAGTGAATTTGTTTCAAACAACCGTTTTTGGGGGAAATATCGACAAATTAGTTAATCGCAAAAATGCCTTTTTTTCATCATTTTTTGTGGACTATAGCCCACGATTTTAAAATGCACTTTTTTCATAAAAATATAGTATATGTAAACTGATATGTTGATCCTTATAGAGCCTTCAAACTGAGCTCATAGACAGTGAATTTGTTTCAAACAACCGTTTTTTGGGGGAAATATCGACAAATAAGTTAATCGCAAAAATGCCTTTTCTTCATCATTTTTTGTGGACGATAGCCCACGATTTTAAAATGCACTTTTTTCATGAATATGAAGTTTATGTAAACTGATGTGTTGATCCTCATAGAGCCTTCAAACAGAGCTCATAGACAGTGAATTTGTTTCAAACAACCGTTTTTTGTGGGAAATATCGACAAATAAGTTAATCGCAAAAATGCCTTTTTTTCATCATTTTTTGTGGACTATAGCCCACGATTTTAAAATGCACTTTTTTCATAAAAATATAGTATATGTAAACTGATACGTTGATCCTTATAGAGCCTTCAAACTGAGCTCAGTGAATTTGTTTCAAACAACCGTTTTTTGGGGAAATATCGACAAATATGTTAATGGCAAAAATGCCTTTTCTTCATCATTTTTTGTGGACGATAGCCACGATTTTAAAATGCACTTTTTTCATGAATATGAAGTTTATGTAAACTGATGTGTTGATCCTCATAGAGCCTTCAAACAGAGCTCATAGACAGTGAATTTGTTTCAAACAACCGTTTTTTGTGGGAAATATCGAAAAATAAGTTAATGGCAAAATGCCTTTTTTTCATCATTTTTTGTGGACTATAGCCCACGATTTTAAAATGCACTTTTTTCATGAATATGAACTATATTCAAACTGAGCTATTGATCCTTACAGAGCCTTCAAACTGAGCTCATAGACAGTGAATTGTTTCAAACAACCGTTTTTTGGGGGAAATATCGACAAATTAGTTAATCGCAAAAATGCCTTTTTTTCATCATTTTTTGTGGACTATAGCCCACGATTTTAAAATGCACTTTTTTCATGAATATGAACTATATTCAAACTGAGCTATTGATCCTTACAGAGCCTTCAAACTGAGCTCATAGACAGTGAATTTGTTTCAAACAACCGTTTTTTGGGGGAAATATCGACAAATTAGTTAATCGCAAAAATGCCTTTTCTTCATCATTTTTTGTGGACGATAGCCCACGATTTTAAAATGCACTTTTTTCATGAATATGAAGTTTATGTAAACTGATGTGTTGATCCTCATAGAGCCTTCAAACAGAGCTCATAGACAGTGAATTTGTTTCAAACAACGTTTTTTGTGGGAAATATCGACAAATAAGTTAATCGCAAAAATGCCTTTTTTTCATCATTTTTTGTGGACTATAGCCCACGATTTTAAAATGCACTTTTTTCATGAATATGAACTATATTCAAACTGAGCTATTGATCCTTACAGAGCCTTCAAACTGAGCTCATAGACAGTGAATTTGTTTCAAACAACTGTTTTTTGGGGGAAATATCGACAAATTAGTTAATCGCAAAAATGCCTTTTTTCATCATTTTTGTGGACTATAGCCCACGATTTTAAAATGCACTTTTTTCATAAAAATATAGTATATGTAAATGATACGTTGATCCTTATAGAGCCTTCAAACTGAGCTCAGTGAATTTGTTTCAAACAACCGTTTTTTGGGGGAAATATCGACAAATAAGTTAATCGCAAAAATGCCTTTTCTTCATCATTTTTTGTGGACGATAGCCCACGATTTTAAAATGCACTTTTTTCATGAATATGAAGTTTATGTAAACTGATGTGTTGATCCTCATAGAGCCTTCAACAGAGGCTCATAGACAGTGAATTTGTTTCAAACAACCGTTTTTGTGGGAAATATCGACAAATAAGTTAATCGCAAAAATGCCTTTTTTTCATCATTTTTTGTGGACTATAGCCCACGATTTTAAAATGCACTTTTTTCATAAAAATATAGTATATGTAAACTGATACGTTGATCCTTATAGAGCCTTCAAACTGAGCTCAGTGAATTTGTTTCAAACAACCGTTTTTTGGGGGAAATATCGACAAATAAGTTAATCGCAAAAATGCCTTTTCTTCATCATTTTTTGTGGACGATAGCCCACGATTTTGAAATGCACTTTTTTCATGAATATGAAGTTTATGTAAACTGATGTGTTGATCCTCATAGAGCCTTCAAACAGAGCTCATAGACAGTGAATTTGTTTCAAACAACCGTTTTTTGTGGAAATATCGACAAATAAGTTAATCGCAAAAATGCCTTTTTTCATCATTTTTTGTGGACTATAGCCCACGATTTTAAAATGCACTTTTTTCATAAAAATATAGTATATGTAAACTGATACGTTGATCCTTATAGAGCCTTCAAACTGAGCTCAGTGAATTTGTTTCAAACAACCGTTTTTTGGGGAAATATCGACAAATAAGTTAATGGCAAAAATGCCTTTTCTTCATCATTTTTTGTGGACGATAGCCCACGATTTTTAAAATGCACTTTTTTCATGAATATGAAGTTTATGTAAACTGATGTGTTGATCCTCATAGAGCCTTCAAACAGAGCTCATAGACAGTGAATTTGTTCAAACAACCGTTTTTTGGGGGAAATATCGACAAATAAGTTAATGGCAAAAATGCCTTTTCTTCATCATTTTTTGTGGACGATAGCCCACGATTTTAAAATGCACTTTTTTCATGAATATGAACTATATTCAAACTGAGCTTTTGATCCTTACAGAGCCTTCAAACTGAGCTCATAGACAGTGAATTTGTTTCAAACAACCGTTTTTTGGGGGAAATATCGACAAATTAGTTAATCGCAAAATGCCTTTTTTTCATCATTTTTGTGGACTATAGCCCACGATTTTAAAATGCACTTTTTTCATAAAAATATAGTATATGTAAACTGATATGTTGATCCTTATAGAGCCTTCAAACTGAGCTCATAGACAGTGAATTTGTTTCAAACAACCGTTTTTTGGGGGAAATATCGACAAATAAGTTAATCGCAAAAATGCCTTTTTTTCATCATTTTTTGTGGACTATAGCCCACGATTTTAAAATGCACTTTTTTCATAAAAATATAGTATATGTAAATGATACGTTGATCCTTATAGAGCCTTCAAACTGAGCTCAGTGAATTTGTTTCAAACAACCGTTTTTTGGGGGAAATATCGACAAATAAGTTAATGGCAAAAATGCCTTTTTTTTTCATCTTTTTTTGTGGACTATAGCCCACGATATTAAAATGCACTTTTTTCCTGAATATGAAGTTTATGTAAACTGATGTGTTGATCCTAATAAAGCCTTCAAACTGGGCTCATAGACAGTGAATTTGTTTCAAACAACCGTTTTTTTGTGGAAATATCGACAAATAAGTTAATGGCAAAAATGCCTTTTTTTCATCATTTTTTGTGGACTATAGCCCACGATTTTAAAATGCACTTTTTTCCTGAATATGAAGTTTATGTAAACTGATGTGTTGATCCTAATAAGCCTTCAAACTGGGCTCATAGACAGTGAATTTGTTTCAAACAACCGTTTTTTGGGGGAAATATCGACAAATAAGTTAATCGCAAAAATGCCTTTTTTTCATCATTTTTTGTGGACTATAGCCCACGATTTTAAAATGCACTTTTTTCATAAAAATATAGTATATGTAAACTGATACGTTGATCCTTATAGAGCCTTCAAACTGAGCTCAGTGAATTTGTTCAAACAACCGTTTTTTGGGGAAATATCGACAAATAAGTTAATGGCAAAAATGCCTTTTTTTCATCTTTTTTTGTGGACTATAGCCCACGATATTAAAATGCACTTTTTTCCTGAATATGAAGTTTATGTAAACTGATGTGTTGATCCTAATAAAGCCTTCAAACTGGGCTCATAGACAGTGAATCTGTTTCAAACAACCGTTTTTTGTGGGAAATATCGACAAATAAGTTAATGGCAAAAATGCCTTTTTTTCATCTTTTTTTGTGGACTATAGCCCACGATTTTAAAATGCACTTTTTTCATAAAAATATAGTATATGTAAACTGATATGTTGATCCTTACAGAGCCTTCAAACTGAGCTCATAGACATTGAATTTGTTTCAAACAACCGTTTTTT